>UYYA01004085.1:45384-173337 GCA_900624975.1 Angiostrongylus costaricensis | reverse complement strand
GTGCCTTCGACGGCGGAGACATGCCATCACTCACCTTACCCCCGATCGGTAGCGCGGATAATCCGCTCCGCACAACCACACTACAGGCCTTAGCACCTCAGAGCTCTAATTTGTGTTATTCCTCTACTATTACTTCTCTATCGTTACTATCATGTTATCAGTATTGTATTTATGTATTAAAGGTTTAATTACCCAAGTTTGAGGCTGGTAGATCAGCAACAACAACTAAAAGACCCGCGTGGCTAATATTCTACATCAATCTGAACCGCTACACTTCGCCGCTAACCATTTCGTTACAGTGATTGAGAAAGCAGTTCCTCAAAGATATCGTAGTGGTTATAACAACAATTATTACCATAACGTAAGGTGACTTACACCAGGCTTTTCTAGTAGAACATGTATATCGTCAGCAGTTCCCATTGTCTCTTGTTGTAGTCCATAGCAGAAAGCCTGCAAGGATGTCATATTGGTGAGATACAAAAACGTAGAAAGGAAATTCCTTATCTCTCCTCAATCTAAAAAAGGCAATTTATGTAGCGCTTGTAAAATCGCAATGTGCATAACAAAACCTTAGCTGGTGTTAAGTTAATCAGTATTTAAAATCTTCAAGAGTGAAATAAGAAAAAACACTTCACAAAAAAAACTTACTAAAAAAACTAAAAAAACTTACTTATCAAAACCCATAAGTTAGTATCCAGCGATGATCTCGTGTCTACCGATCCATCATTATTTATGGTTAGACTTATCATTAGCTACGTGGACGGGCCAACGGATAGAATAACGTGGTTAATAACCCTAATACTTACCCAGTTGTTGAAATACATTCCAGTTCATCTAACGAACACCCAAATGTTCCTGGATCGTCTACGTAATGCGCGACCCAACAGCGCGTACGTGGTGGAGTCCTTCGACGTCACTGCCCTCTATACCAACGTGTCGAATGACTCCGCTATGCAAGCCATAAACGAGCGCCTTATACAACAAGAAGGAGCAATAAACATGTACGACTTCTCGATTCAGCAGTTGATGACACTCTTAAAGGAGTGCCTGAACTGCTCAATCTTCAGATGGTCCGGGAGGTATTACGCACAAATGAGAGGGCTGGCAATGGGATAACGATTGGCTCCAAGCCTTGCCATTGCATTCATGTCTAAGGTGGAAGCGCCAGTAATCGACGTCGGTCCGTTACTCTACTGTAGATATATAGATGACTGCTTGGTCATTTGTTCAACGCAAGAAGAAATCGACAGATGTTTCGAGTTGTTGAACCAACAATCAGAGTATATTAAATTCACCCGAGAGAAACCAAAAGAAAACTGGCTTCCATTTCTGAACGTGCAGATTAGCCTATCAGAAAACGGCTACATTACGAAGTGGTAACGAAACCAAGTAGTAAAAACATCCTGGTTCATTGTCTCTCCTCTCACCCCTCTGATACGAAAAGGGCGCTTGTGAGAAACATGTATCGAACAGCTACCAGCGTGTTCACAGGAAGGCAACAGATAGAGGAGTCCCTGAACTTGGCGCGACAAATTTTTAATTGTTACGAAATTGTAGCTCGAGATAGGTGTGGAGGAAACCACAGGTACCTCAACGATAACTCTAGCGACAACAAGGTTTCGTTTATACTTCATTTCAAATGAAGTAAGTGCAGTGTATAAAACGCTGTTTAAGAAGGACCAGTCTAGAGAATTCGGTAACGATAATCGAAATACTACCGAGTAATCTAAGACGCCAGCTAGTTCGTAACCGTCTATACGACCATCTATGTGCAACGCAAAACTGCATAATTTGCCTCAATGGTGGAGACGGTGACTGCATGAGTTCGGGTACAGTCTATCTGATCTCTTGTAAAGCATGCGGGGACGAATACGTTGGCGAAACGAGTAGACCACTCTGCATCCGTATAAAAGAACACCTAGTCGGCAAGCGTAAGCCAAACACTCCACTAGGAACGCATAGGACGCAGAGACATAACCGAGAAGATTTTGAAGTAAAGGCTACGATCTTCGCGCAAGAATCGAGAGCACAAGCGCAAAACTATCGTTCTGGATTAATTCCAGAAATCCAAAAATGAACCGCAGGGAAGAATGCCTCATTATCACGCGTGATATTGGACAGTATGTAAACGTGTTATTCTGATGGGAGGGGCACATTACGCTTCCATGTGAATTCCGCGCGTTCGGTCTTCACACGACATACTCAGTGGAGGACTCATAGAAAGCGGTGAGTGCGCAGAGCTATGCTAAATGTGATTGAAATCTTGGTTTAGCGTTTTCTCTGTTTGGTTATGGAGGTGTTTGGCCGAGTGGACTGCTGTCAACTTGAGCCTTCCAGGCTCTGAGGAAGGCGAAATCCTCCGAAACGTCAACTTGTGCGTAAATAAAGAAATAAAATAGCACCTCGTGTTTGCTGAACAGAAATAGAAAGAATTATTCAAACACTTTACAATTACCGTTATCTGCTATTCAGTGATTAGCTCTTGGTACTCCACGACAATAAACTAAATTACTTGCTCGTACAGTTTATCACATATAATCAAAGAATTCATCACAGAAGGTGAGAATAAATATTCAGATGAATTCTCGATTTCCACTGAAATCAACCTGCGCATTATGTTTGTGGGAGTACACGTTGTAATAACCCACTATGTCTTAAAGGAGATTCTTCAAGCAGACATCATCCAATCCTTGGAGAGACGTCGATGAAGCATTCGCCTTATTTACGGAACTGAAACTCATCGCGAATCTCATCCAAACAAACGTCTTTGCACCAGGTACATGTTGAAACCCAACTACTAGAAGCAAGAAGAAAAACTCACGAATTCAAGGCTGTTTCGGACGATGATGACATAAGTTACTGGCAGCGGTTACTAGTATACGATAGCTGACGTTTCGAAGATCTCGCACTCTTCAGAGTCTGGAAAGGTAAAATTGAAATTCCATCTACTCAGTCAAGCACTTTTATAACCTTTGCAGATAAGGTTTAACATGTCAAACCTTATGTTGTTAAACTTGTTGTTAACCTTTGCAGATAAGACTTAACATGTTAAGACCTATGTTAAGTCTTATCTGTTGTTATGAAAGTGTTTGGCTGAGTAGGTGGCATGTCGATTTGACCTTTCCAGGCTCTGAAGAAAGTGGAATCACCGAAGTATCAGGTATTGTATGCTAGTAAATTCTATAATACCAACCTTGTTTTTGCTCTTTGAAGAAAAACAGTAACTTACCAGTCAATGCCGAGCTTAATACAAAATCGGTCTTGGAAACTGCTACATAAAAGAAGATGACACTTTGAAGACGATAACAACGTTGAGAATGGGAAAATAAACTAATAGATGTCCTGCTAATAGATTACAAGAGCTTGTTATAACTTTTCATAATGGCTTACTACGCTTTGTGCTAGCTGATAAAAACACCGACTTCTGCACAATGTGCGCAATGATGTATGCCCGGAAGAAACACAAGTTGTTACTCCCAAGTCCGACTTTCTATTAACCTCACAGCATTGATTGAATATATCTTTCTACTTCTGTTCAGCAAGCACGAGGTGCTATTTTATTTCTTTATTTACGCACAAGCGGACGCTTCGGCGGATTTCGCCTTCCTCAGAGACTGGAAGGGTCAAGTTGACAGCAATCCACTCGGCCAAACACCTCCATAACCAAACAGAGAAAACGCTAAACTAAGATTTCAATCACATTTAGCATAGCTTTGCACACTCACCGCTTTCTATGAGTCTTCCACTGAGTATGTCATGTGAAGACCGAACGCGCGGAATTCACATGGAAGCGTAATGTGCCCCTCCCATCAGAATAACAGGTTTATATACTGTCCAATATCACGCGTGATAACAAGGCATTCCTCTCTGCGGTTCATTTTCGGATTCTTGGAATTAATCCAGAATGCCTCTAGAGTTTTGCGCGCTTGTGCTCTCGATTCTTGCGCGAAGATCGTAGCCCTTACTTCAAAATCTTCTCGGTTATGTCTCTGCGTCCTATGCGTTCCTAGTGGAGTGTTTGGCTTGCGCTTGCCGACTAGGTGTTCTTTTATACGGATGCAGAGTGGTCTACTCGTTTCGCAAACGTATTCGTCCCCGCACGCTTTACAAGAGATCAGATAGACTGTACCCGAACTCATGCAGTCACCGTCTCCACCATTGAGGCAAATTATGCAGTTTTGCGTTGCACATAGATGGTCGTATAGACGGTTACGAACTAGCTGGCGTCTTAGATTACTCGGTGGTATTTCGATTATCGTTACCAAATTCTCTAGACTGGCCCTTCTTAAACAGCGTTTTATAGCTGCACTTACTTCATTTTAAATGAAGGGCAGTATAAACAAAACCTTGTTGTCGCTAGAGTTATCGTTGGGGTACCTGTGGTTTCCTCTACACCTATCTCGAGCTACAGTTTCGTAGCCATTAAAAATGGCTATTTGCCGCGCCAAGTTCCGGGACTCCTCTCTCTGTTGTCTTCCTGTGCACACGCTGGTAGCTGTTCGATACATGTTTCTCACAAGCGCCCTTTTCGTGTGAGAGGGATGAGAGGAGAGGTAATGAACTAGGATGTTTTTACTAGGATGCAGTGATGTATGTCCGGAAGAAATACAAGTTGTTACCACCGGACATTATCATTGTATCCACCATCAGCATCGTGTATAAAAGGGCATCACTGAGTGAGGATGCCTTATTCGAGAAGATGGCTCACTGAGGAAAACCTGACTCGACACGAAGGTGATCGAAACCAACAACAAGCACGAACCTTCGACTCGGATCATCGGCTCTGAGGAAGACGTAGACGTCGAAATGTTAGCCGAAAATGAATAAATATCATTATCAACCTCGTGGAAGCTCATCAAAGAAAGAATACATATCTTTATAATGGATTACCTTTCGAAGAATTCGTTGTCCTCAGTGGTGGATTGATCCAAGACGGTTGTCCACAGCCGTTTGCCCTTAGTCGTGTCGGGACGATTGTTCTGGAGTGAAGCATCGCTGGAATGAGAGCCTCACTCGGCAGTGCCCTTTTATACAGTACGGTTGTTGTGGGATGTTCACTGATAACGATAAGTATTCATGAGAGCAATCCATCCTGCAGTTATTAAATCAGCTAGCACGTAGCTAGTCAATGCTTTCATTAACGTGACTTTACTGATCTAATAACTTAGTAATAAGCCAATAATTCAACTTAACAACTTTGGTAACACTAGCATTAAACTTTAGCTCCAAAGTTGACAATTTCCTACGCTGAAAAAGTTTTCGTAACAGCCTCATGTGAGCCTAACAACCTAAAAAGCATATTGATTAGCCAGACCGAGGTTAAATGTTGGTCGGTTGTAAAAAATATTTATTGGCTACGGGCAACTTTACTCAACCACTACGGCAGAATGGATTGTTTTCATGAACATAAATCCTCGTTAGCGGGCAGCCAACAGCAACCCTCGTGTATAGAAGGGTACTGCCGAGTGAGGAGGTACTTCATTTATGCAGGGTTGCTCTATTATAGTCTGGAGTCAAGTAATACTGCACACTATGAAGGACAACTATCTCTATACACTGTTAGCGTTTCTGGATGAGAAGCCAAAGGAGAAACTACTCGTCATGGATACTGCGCGTCAACATGGTCATCTCCTTCACGTAATTCATACTTGTCATTACCCTATCTGGTAGGCAAGGTGACCCTAGCAGGTCATTTAGCACATAGCGCTTTGTACAAATTTTTTCAGCTACACCGAAAATAATGAGCAGTGCTGGCTTTTCGAAAATAAACGGAAAATTTTCGTTAACTAGGATACTTAAGATGTGAGAACACCACAAGGCTGTAAAAGAGACGACCACCCTAAGGATCTCTACGCTACCAGTCAGTATATCTTACTACTAGTATATTTACTTCTGCCCACCGTCCTACTATCAGACAGCTGTCAGCATTTAGAAGTATTTTCTATGCTGAGCATATTTTGATATTTCGTATACTTTCGCTTGCTCTTAAGATAACCATGACCCATCTTGATTACAGCGAATGACAGAAATGTGGATTATTGATGAATAGCTGAACTTATGTACCTTACATGATGAGCGATTCCGGTCGAATAACTCCTGATAGTGCTTCCTGTGAGTCTTCCACTGAGTATGTCGCGTGGAGACCAACCGTACAGAATTCACATGGAAGCGTGATGTGTTCCTCCCATCAGAATAACAGGCTTACATACTGCCTAATATCACGCGTGATGATGAGGCGTTCCTCTATGCGATTCATTTCAGGATTTCTGGAATTAATCCAGAACGCCTCGAGTGTTTTGCGCGCTTGTGTTCTCGATTCCTGTGCAAGGATCGTGACACGCACTACAATGTCCTCCCCGTTATGCCTCTGGGTCCTATGCGTGTCAAGTGGAGTATCTGGTTTACGTTTGCCGACTAGGTGTTCTTTTATACGGATGCAGAGTGGTCTACCCGTTTCGCCAAGCTATTCGTCTCCGCACGCCTTACAGGAGATCAGATAAACTGTACCCGAGCTCATGCAATCACCGTCTCTATCATTAGGGCAAATTATGCAATTTTGCGTTGCATATAGACCGTCATATAGGCGGCTACGAACTAGCTGGCGCCTAAGATTACTCGGTGGCATTTCAACTACGTTTACCGAACTCTCTAGACCCGACCTTCTTAAGCAGCGTTTTATAGCTGCACTTACATCATTTGAGATGAAGAGTAGCATAAACGGGACCATTTCATCGCTAGAGTTGCCGTTTGGGGGCCTAGGATTTCACGTACATTTATCCTGAGCTACAGTATCGTAGCCATTAGAAATGGCTATTTGTCGTGCCAAGTTCCGGGAGTCCCCTCTCTGCTCTCTTCCCGTGCACACGTTGGTTGTTGTTCGAAACATGTTTCTTAAAAGTTCAAGATGTTTTTACTACTTGGCTTTAGGTACCATTTCGTAATGTAGCCATTTTCTGACAGGTTAATTTGGACGTTCAGGAATGGAAGCCAGTTTTTTTCGGTTTCTCTCGGGTGAACTTGATATGCTCTGAGCGTTCGTTCAACAACTCGAAACGTTTGTCCCTTCCCTCTTGTGTTGAGCAAAAGACAAGACAGTCATCTATATATCTACAGTAGAGTGACGGCCCGAGATCGGTCACTGGTGCTTCCACCTTAAACATAAACGCAATGGCAAGACCTGGCGGCAGTCGTTTTCCCATTGCCAACCCTCTTATTTGAGCGTAGTACTTTCCGGACCATCTGAAGACTGAGCAGCTCAAGCATTTTTTTAAGAGTTCCATCAACTGCTCTATCTTGAAGCCATACATGTTTATTTCTCCTTCGTGTTGTATAAGAAGTTCGAATATGGCTTGCATTGCGGAGCCATTCGACACGTTTGTATAAAGGGCGGTAACGTCAAAGGACTCCATCACGTACGAGTTGCTGGGCTGCACAGTACGTAGACGATTCAGAAACATCTGGGTATTCGTAAGATGGGCTAGAATGTGTTTCGACAAAGGGTTAAAAACCACGTTAAACTATCTTCGCTTTGCTGATGACATCGTGTTTATAACACCAAACATTAGTCAAACGGAACGAATGCCTGCCGACTTTGATAAAGCCTGTGGAAAAAACGGATTGGTTTCGTATGCCCCATTCACACTCAACGGAGCGAATATCTCTGAATGCTCCAGTTATATCTGTCTAGGTCGGGAAATCAACATAATGAACGACTTAGCTCCAGAGTTGAGCGGAAGGAAATGAGCGGATTGGGAGCTTTCAGGAGCATTGAGTATGTAGTGAACAGAACAAAGAACATCCGATTCTGCGTTCACCTTTTCGACTCCACGATACTTCCTGCATTAATATATGCGTAGGTAATCTAGCCCCTGCGTAAGCAAGATGAAGGATCCCTCACCGTTATAGAAGAAGCAGTCGAAAAGCGTTACTAGAAAAGGAAAATTCCAACCTGCACCAATAGTCAAAAAACAAAGATGCCTTTCTAGACGCCAAACTGTCGAAGGCGGGCCTACCCAACGCGCATGAACGACAACCGATGGGCATGAGCCGTTAGTGACTGGGTTCTTCGGGATGTCAAACGCACTGCAGGAAGACCACCGACCCGATGGTTAGAGTTCTTCACGAAAAGCCTGAAAGGAAGGTATGATACTCAACGAGTTCTTAGGGCGATCAGAACTCACTAGGCTGTTCGTCCACGCGATACGGAGAAACAGAGGATTTACTTGAGCCTACTAGAATAACTCGACGATCAGTGAATCGACAACTGATACAGGTGATACAGATGATTAATGGATTCACTGATATTGAAGATCCAGTGGTTATAAGGCAACAAACTGCCAGAGCACTCACTGCTGACTTGGTCATAGACCCTTCCATTTTCTCTCTCCAGACGCAGAAAGCTGAGGAGGTTCGACATTATCGTTGACATTTAAGATCTCTTTCTTGTCATCCTCGATAAGCAATCGATTAAGACCAAAGTGGTCTTCATGTGTTCCGTTCATGCTCGAGATCTAGAATATTCTTTAAGAGTTGTAGAGCACTGAATCTGGTTTCTGTAATAGTAACTAGAGCAGATCCCGTTCTTCCATTGAGGTAGCCAAATTTTGAGCTACTGACTTACCTTTATGGCACCATATGTGCTCGAGAGTGTCGGAATGTATAGGTTTTCATCGATGATTTGATGCATGTTCCTGCCAAGATGATACCTGGTTTTCTCTTTAAAGTCTACCTTTCAAATGAACTTAAAATGAAGATAACACTGTAGAAACTTAAAACATTCCCTTGGCGTCATAGTGCAAGTGCAGTCTCTACAACGATCTCAAATCTTCAATTTCCCATTAATTCTTGCTAGTGAAATGAGTGTGCAAAGAAGCTATTATGTGTTCAATGTGATTGAATCTTGGTTTAGCATTTTCTCTGTTTGGTTATGGAGGTGTTTGGCCGAATAGATTGCTGTCAACTTGACCTTTCCAGGCTCTGAGGAAGACGAAATCCGCCGAAACGTCAGTTTGTTCGTGAGTAAAGAATAAAATAACACCTCGCGTTTGCTCAGCAAGAATACGAAGAATTACTTCAGTGAGTCTTGTTATCGTGTGGATGTGGTCCAGTTTTTATCTATTTTTCACTCTCACGTTGTCCCATTCCAGTATCCCATTAGCCTCTCTGTTAAACATAGGGAAGGACAGAATCGAGAACCCTAATTTGCCGGTGCAAAGTTGCAGATAAGGAAGAAGAGACGACTCACGGTATCAACGCTGTATCTGGCGAAGGAGCTGTTAACTGACACGGTAAAACACTTTCTAAAATTTCGAGAAAGGTATGAGAGCATGGAAGTTTACAACGGTTCCCGAGCTTATGGAAGAACTAGGCGTAAGTAGAATAAGCGTTTCGCAATACCTTAACTGAGCCAGGAAGTGAAATAACTTGATACATGGATGTCTCATGAATTGAACGGCCGTTATGAAGTCTGTCCTGCATATTTTCTACGCAAAAGAATAACTGTGAGAATAACTGAATGTGATTGCAATGTGGTAATCGAGTACAAAAAACGACTTCTGTATAATTACAGTCGACCTATGCAATAGTTGGACGACAATGATGCAGTACGGAAAACTCCGCGGACCTGAGCTGGCATCACTTTTTCGTGCATAGCAGATAGAAGCAACCACGACGAATGCTGTCGGGACCAATGCGGAAAAGAAGTCATCTAACACCTGCGGCTCTGCTGGTTGTCGAGTAACTGAAGCAAACGCAACTAAACCTCCGATTACTCCTTGGGACGCGGAGTAGTAGCCCCGCGCGTTCTGCTTGCTCTATGGAGTAGTTTACCACCATATCTTTCTTCTACGGTTTTCGTTAAGAACTCTCACCATCTTCCTGTTGTGTCGTTAGAACCCCGAGCAAACCTAGTAGCCAATAACTCGTATATAATGCTGAGATATTTGCAAAACTCCAGACCTCAGGTGTATGCGGCGAGAGAACTAGCTGAGAGACAGGCAAAACGATGGACCCGGATGGTGTGGTGGTGAAGTGCGCTACTCCCCGATAAGGACAATAGCGCGTTCGTTCCCCACCGCATACACCTGCGGTCCGGAGTTTTGCAAATATCTCAGCATTATATACGAGTTATATTTCACAACATAGCCAGCCATTAAAAAAGAAAAAAAGGCAGTAAATAAAAGGGTTAAACTAGTAGCTAATAGTCGTTGTCCATCTGTTGTCGTTCACGCGCATTATGTGTCCAGCCCAGCTTATCTTCGATAATTTGGCGTATACAACGGCATATTTGATTTTTGATCGCTGAAGTAGGTTGGAACCTCGCAGCCTTTCCTTCGCTTGCGTGGTAAGAGGTACTCGTAGCATAGTCCTTTCCACACGTCCAGTTAAGATGAATGATTCTTCATCCTGCTTGAGCGTGAATGTTGCATACGAAACTAATCCGTTCCTCATGAACATCATTTCGTGAGATTTACTGGATTAGCAATCTTAACACAAGCGTTATCAAATATGGCAGTATAACTGCTCCCGCTGGCCGGCGAAGTGCAATTATATTTATCTTGTAATTGGAGAAGTTTCGGTTAGATTTGAGAACGCTTTTGGCTGCCTCTGTAGCTTCGACCGTAAGGGATGCTTTTCTCTTTTTAAGATCTTCTCCTACCGTTTGTCTGCATTTTTTTGGAAACTCGAACATCGTTGGGGGATTGCCTATGGCTCGTGCGATTCCAAATTTGGCGTATCTGCTTGGTTGTTTCTGGAGACAGATGTCTCTTGGTGACGTCCGAACTCTCAGCTTTAATAGCGCTAAAGTGAGGATGTTTAATGGGCTGATCGTATTCCTCGCCGATGTTATGGAGAGCGACATCTTCCCAAAAGCCGACTAATGAGCAGAATAAATCCCAGTTTATGGTGGTCTTGGGACCACGTTTTTTGAATGCATCGGCTTTTTCTCATTTCCGCGAGGAATAAAATCTTGCAAAGAGGCGATGGTTTGATCCCGTGTAAAAATTCGAGGCAATGCGACATTAGTTAGGAAACACTTTGGATTTACTATGATGTAGTCTCTTTCGTTATGGTACTCTCTACTGGGAGACCCCCAAGCCAAGTGTTGAGCGCGGGATTTTTGGAAGAATTGTCATGAATGGCCTTGGTCGTCACGATAAATTCAGACAGATACCCATCCTGCTCGTCCCATTCCAATCCGTGGGTCTCTATATAACGTTTTTCGTCCGTTCGTTTGCGTCCAATCTTGGCGTTGAAATCCCCAGTGATGACCTTGAAGAATGTGTTGTCTTCTCTGTAGAACTTCTCCAAGTCCATATAGAACGCTTCGACTTCTTCTTCGCCGTATTTTCATGTCGGCGCGCAAACGATGAAGATTGTCAAAGCCGGAATTGATCCATATCTTTTTATTTGTAAACGTCCGATTCGGGTTGTAAGCTGTTCGAATGAATCGATGTTCATGGACAAACTCGTGTTGACGAGAACGCCGACGCCGCCGACTCCTCGATGACGTCGTACCTTATCCTTCTTGCTTGCGTGAGGAAGTCTTCTATCGAGGACTCGGATGCAAGTGTACACGCACTGTAGGTACAGGTTGTCACCATAGTTCTTTGTAATCTAGGCAGCAGCTTCCATTGGTCCTGAGATTTTAGCAGTCTCTCCGTACTCGTTCTACCCAACGCTGCGAAACTAGGGACTCTTTCGGAGTCAGGGGAATGAACCCCATTTATTTTACTGTGTTTAGCATTTCGATACCCACGTATAGCTTAAAGAATTTGAAATGTGGTGGCTGAGTATATTCAATGGCAGGTTGCCAATCTCTCCCAAAGTAATGGAGAAAGCTTATTTGCTAAAGGTCACTGCTAGCCGTCTCCAATATAATTCCTTGTTATTTGATTCTAAGCTTTTGGCCTAATTGACTCTCGAATACATCCGCATAGAAAACATACACGAATGCCTGAGTACGCTCTCGCAGGCATAGAAGGTATGTGCCGAATCGCCGCAGCAGAAAGAGGGAGTCCATCACCTCGATCCACCTGCCTTACAGGAACGTATCCACCAACTGGGGACGCATCAGGTTGCCTCGCGACTAACTTGCAGGCGATCTCTCCATGACAAAGATCCGTGGATACTCAGCGTAGTTCTTGATTTTTGGTCATGTCAGGCTTTTCCTCCGATTTGCGTTCCCTAATATCTCTCCGTATTTCCCTTGTGCAAGGTATAGGTGACACAGGTAATACTTTCTCAAGACAGGGTACTCCTGGTACCTGCCCATTAGGAAGTGTCTTCGATAGTTTGATTGCACTTTTACTATGCCGACATTCAAAGTGGATTACCAGTAAATATGATTAATTCAGATCCGTTTTGCTATTTCTGTCTGGAAAGAAAAAGGAAGAAAGACTGTAAAAAAAATAAGAAGAAAAGACAGAGGAGGAAAAGAAACCACAGTGCTAACTGAAATGAACAATCAATTTGCTCACTAGAGCGCTTATTCAGAGTAGACACGAAATGTGTTCGTTAGAAGGAATCCTGCTTTGTTTCCCATATACTTGACTTGATCGCGTGTGGCGGAGTGGTTGGAGGCGCCACTGCGACACACACACGTGGAATCGATCCCCGCGCCCATAGCCCACCAAGCCTTCCATCCCTCCGGGGTCGGCAAATTAGTACCAGACTTGTCTGGGAAGATAGCAGCACTGGCTCGATACATTGGTAGATCACCGCGAGTCATCGTAAAGGCCAGATATGCATTCAATCACCTCCAACGATGCTTAATGAAGTCGAATGCATGGCGCATCCCTCAAGGATTGATCAACGCCGAGCTTTATCCTTTTTTTTTAACTATACTTGACTTGGTTGCACGTTTTCGGTCGAACGTCCATGATATAATCCGTAAACACAACCACTTGATGCATCAACATGACTGAGTGCAGGGAAATCTAAAGAAACAGAAAAGAGAAGGCACCTATACCATGAATCCACTGCATATCATGGAGTCCACGTGGCCATTTTTGGCTTAGGCCTTGAGTTCTATCCTCTTTGGTTGGTCGTTTTGGGCCCAAAATAGGGCCCCGAGAAGAAAACTAAAGGACTCATCGTCGTACGAGTTAGCGCGATGCACGACGTCACGCCGAGTTGGGTCCCGTGTGGAATGACACCGCAAGCGAGTTTCTGGCGCAGAGAACAAATCGTCCTATTTCGTGCGACGTGCGTTGTTCAGTTTCCTTCTTTCCTTTGTTGTTGGCGCTTTCTTGTCCATATTGTTGTGGTCCTTTCAAGTTTACGTGCGTTAAGTAATGTTTGCTTGGTCCAAAGCCTTTTGTTGTTTCGTATGTCGATTGTCTTGATTTGTTTTGTTCTAGAGTACGTCAGGTGCATCAATGGCTCCAATAGTAAAGAAGCCTCAGGTGCGTGAAAGTTACTCTGGAGTTAGTAATTCGGACTGAGAAGGTCCTAGATGCTGGAGTCTGAATTGTCTAATTGAGAAGGATGTAACTTTCGCTAAGTGGTAGGGTGCATCCGCTCTCCTGCCCGGTATGTAGTAGTATCTTCTTCGTAATTTTTGATTATCAGTAATATGCTGGTGAAAAGAAAATATACCAACGAAATAGGAGCGCGTGTAGCGCAGTGGTCGTAGGGGTCCTGCAATACACAACGGATCGATGCCGGTTCCCCATACTCACCAAGGCTACCATCACTCCAGAGTTGGCAAATTGGTACCGGGTTTATCTGGGAGGATAGCAGCACTGGTTCAGTACATCGGTGGGCCACCGCTAGTCATTGTAAAGACCAGGTATGCCTTCAATCACCTTCAACGATGCTTAATGAAGTTCACTTCATGGCACTTCCCTTAGAGAATGACCATCGCCGAAAGCTTTATCCTTTTTATCCTCTTATGCCAGTGGAAATACGCTGGATTTCCGTTTCTGAGGGTAAGCGAAACAATTTGCATGCTCACTGTCTCATGATTTGATATGCTAGAGGCTCAATTTTATAAAAGGGAAAAGGAAATATGTGAAGCTACCATGCGAAAAGCAATGTTAAGCTCAGGAAAGTAGCTTCACTAACATCGTGGGAACATTCATAGCTTTTCATCTGAAGTTGGTTTAGCTATTTGTATTCAGTTGTCACTTTGTTTCGCGAGAAACGATATTTTCATTCAAGGTGAAGAAAAATGCTGAGAACATTAACACTCGGCTGTCCATGGTCATGAAAACTGGAAAGTATGTGTTGGGTTACAAACAAACGCTGAAAGCTTTACGGAATGGAAAGGCGAAGTTAGTGATCATCGCTAACAACACTCCTCCACTCAGGTAGCTTTGCTAGTTTGTTTAATTGTTTGTAATCTTAAAAAGTGTGTCTACTTATTCTTTCTTACCAATTTGGAACGAATTGTAGTTGTTCGATACTTGAGACTTGTTATTGATCGTTTGTGGTTGGCTTGTCATATCGTTATTGATTGCTCGCTTACTTGAAGCAGTGAGCTCATTTAGATTTTTCATTGCTTACTTGGGTACTTGAATGTCCAGTCTTCATCAATTGCTCAAGCCCCAGCATAATTTCCATTCTCCGGAGATTTGTTGGTTTAGCCATTGTGGTTCCCTGGAGTCCCGAGGACAGCCTGCCCAAAGTCTACCCCAGGTCGTCACCACCTAAGGCACTCACCATCCTTTCGAGTCAAAGGGAGATATGCCACCGTGCGGCCAGTTGATACCAGGACGGTGGCAGATCCTAGTATTAATTTATCCTTAGTTGGGGTTGCTGATGGGAACGCCGGACTCCTCAGCTTGGGAGATACTGCCGGAGTATGAATCCCGCTGCTGTACATCGCAGTCCAACACCCAGGAATAGCTTCTAGCTATGTTGAGGTGGTAAACTGTTGGGACGAAATTTTTCACTGTTTGAGTTTAAGTTGTAACGTCTCCAGGAATTTCTCAGTTCTGATGGAAAAGCTCTTGCATGGTTTTTAAGTGTAACTAATGGTTTTGGATGAAGTACTGCACATACAAGCGCCTGGTTTGTATGTGATAATGTTGCATGTAAACGGAAGTGTTGTATTAAACAGTTACTTCTGAGCCTTCTCCGATTGTGAAGTTAAAATGGTCGACTTATTTCATCATGTTGTTTATAAATTTCCTCTTTCTGGAATATAAAAATTGCTTAGAATTTCTAAGCGTTCTGATTTAGGCCTACTTTCAGGAAGTCTGAGATAGAGTATTATGCTATGTTAGCCAAAACTGGTGTTCACCATTACAATGGCAACAATATTGAGCTTGGAACTGCTTGTGGTAAGCTGTACCATGTGTGTACACTGTCGGTCACCGATGCAGGTGACTCCGATATCATCCGCAGCATGCCTTCTGAGACGGCGTGATTGTACTTGTTATTTGTTACTTGTTAATTTGAAATGAATATTCATTCTTTGTGAAATGTCTAGTAATGGTCACTGGTGTAATACGAAAGTCATGGAAGCGGGCATTCTCTCGTGTAAATTAATGTAGTTGAGATTCCTAACTTCTACTTCTCTCTTTTCCTTAGGTTTTCACTGTCTTTTGCATCTCACAAAATATGCTGGGAATTGTTAAGAACTATCTCATTTTTCGAAGTGATTGATAATATGTAGAGGAATTTTTAACCTTTTTTATTTACTGCCTATTCTTTTTAATGGAAGGGTATGTTGCGAAGTATAACTTCTATAATGCTGAGATATTTGCAAAACTCCGGACAACAGGTGTCTGCGGTGGGGAACGAACGAGCTATTGTCCTTTCCGGGGAGTAGCGCGTTCACCACACCACACCATGTGGATTCTTTGTTTCACGTGTTTCTCAACTAGTTCTATTGATCTGGCATTGGCATTGCCATTAGCAATCACCCGTCAACGGGATTGATCTGGGCAGCCCAAATCGGCATTGAATCCAGTTAAGCTGAAGTTATAGTTATAATCACAATCTTAATTTTTTCAAGGCAGTGAATAAGCATTATAGAAGTTATACTTTGCAACATACCCTGCCATAAAAAAGAATAGGCAGTAGATAAAAAAGGATAATAGCGTGTCCGTTCTCCACCGCAGACGCCTTCGGTCCGGTTTTTTGCAAATATCTCAGCATTATAGAAATGTAGACGAATTGTTTATCACAGGTGAAAAATTCCTGTTATATTTTGACAAGGTCTATGCGTCAGGTGCATCAATGGTTCCAATAGCAAAGAAACCTTAGGTGCGTGAACGTTACGCTGGAGTTAGTGATTCAGGCTGAGGAAGTACTAGGTACTATAGTCTGAATTGTTAAGTTGAGAATTATGTAAGTTTCACTAAGTAGCAGTAACATGGCATATGCAAAACTTAACTTCAGATGGATTTGATGTGCTTCTTTTTGACGGGACTCTCGCAGTGGATTTATGTAGACCACTTGAACGGTTTTTTGTGTTTGTCAGTCGGTGGTCTTAGGAAATTACTTTCATCAACAACAACCGTTTCGTATTATCATTGCGTCTTCCAAGTTTGGACATACATATCTTAACTCGGACTTCATTAATTGGAGTAGGAACCATTGAAATGTTTTGGTGTTTCCCAATGACACAGATTTCCCTATTAAGTTCTTTTTTGATCCTTTATCCACACTAATCTAATGGTTGCTGTCTGAACACGATAGGAATGCATAAAGACTACTGGTGTCCGGTGAGGTAACTCGATGACCAATATTGAAACGCGTGATGTTTGAATAGGTTTTCGTACAGGACTTATTAACGGCAGTATTGAGTAAAACTCTGTTGGCCCTTTTGAGGTTTAGAGATACGGATACCATTGTGGACATTCTTGAAAAGTTCTCATCGGAGAAGCAGTTTGGTGTAAATATGGACGAGGTGTTGCATTTTCGTACCAGTAGTATTTCACAGTATTGAGTGCATGAGGTATTTCGTTGTTTCTAATTACTGCACTTTTCTTCTGGATGGTCTTTCCTTTCGAGGCAATGAATAGCTGTCTTTTTTCTCGCGTAGTTTGGCTGACGTGCTTTTACTAGATGTCCATAATCGATTAGGAAAGTGACGCGTTTGTAATAATCTCTAACAGTATAACGATACTGTGAGCCATATAGGACTCGGGAAATTTGTTTTATATGCCTGCTTAGATACATGGATGTTGTCTTCAGATGATGTACCGGTAGTAGAGCCTTTGCATTCGATTCGTCTTCTAGCCGTTATTCATGCAGTTGTTAGGGTTCTTATGTTATTTGAACTCCTGATTGAGTGTGGTTATCTCTGAAATCACGAGGTTGCGGTGTGAGAGCGTTGCCGACCTGTCCAGAGCGATCTCACATGTGGGAATAAATAACAAATTCCCAGCATGTCTTGTATATTTGTCTCCACTTGTGCACTAATAACTTCTTTTATCTATGGCTTAGTAATCGATTCTGAAGTGATCTCCTAATATACAAAAGCTGATGAGTATCTACGGCTAGTCTATGAAGTCTGGTATTCCAGGGTAACCAAGCGCGAAAAACAATAGACTTCAGAAAAGTGTTTGATTCTAGAAAATATAGTGAGAGAAACTAACGAAACATTATGTAAATGGGCAGAGAATTAGAAAGCTCCAACTTCTACTGATGCCTTAAGATAAAGATACCGTAGCACCTACCAAATGTTCGAAAACCAATTTGACCGAATGTGAGAGCACTGTTGTGACAATGCTAACGTATGTTAAACAAACGGTGATATCCTGCCGATATGATTGCCGTGCTTTCTAAAGGCGAACTCTTAAGTGGTTTCTCACACTTTATGTCTACAAAAGTGGAGAGAAACCATGAAGCAACATTTATGCGTAGCATGAATAAGTGAAGTTCTTAAAGGTATCTGCTAGATCGCTTCAATATCGAACATGTGCAAATGGAGTGCATAGTTCCTTTGGTGATAGCCCACACTTAATGTCCACTCAATTGCTATGAATAGGGTAGTATGGATGACTTCGTAACTATCACTAAATAGCCTAGTTGGTTTTTGTAGAATTTTCACAAAGTCGGGTCTATTGAAGGAGCTGGGTTTCTCAGCGGATTTAGGTGCATGGTTCACATCTAGGTATTCGCGGTAGTCGTGGAGATTTGCAAAGGATTTCGTATACCTTGTCCTAGCCTTCATTAACAGCGGGAAAGCTTTTGTAGAGCCAAAACAATCTCTTCCACCTTAGTTAATCAAGGCTTGGACCCTCCTTGCTTAGAAAGCCTTGTTGATTCCAGTAATTATTACAGGGTAGTCTTCACCGATCACTGAATATTCCATTTAGTAAAACAAAGCGTCAGGATGACGCAGTATTGCTTGCGATGTTCACCGCCTCATTACAACCGTGTAACTCTATTGGGACGAAGGAGGGATAAGTGTCAATGTTACGTCGATTCTCCAACCTTAGTTTTACCGTCGGCATTGTCTCCTTGTCGACCATTACCGCAGAAGCAAAGACTATGCTTACTGAGGTTAAAAAAAACAATGGGAAGTTGAACGACAAATTATTTGGAAGCATAACCTTTTTAAAGAAAGCTTACTTAGTGAGACGTTCTCCATCGTATACCCTGCGACGTTCACTGAATATGAACAACGGTATAAGAGAAGAATTCAGCATAGAGGAATGAGAAACTTGCACTGCCTTCGGACTTATGACAAAGGCCACTGATCGGACCACTAATTGCGAGCTTGCCACTATTTGGTGCGGAAGTTACAACTGTATGTTATGCGTCAAAGAAATGAGTTTATACTCCTGCCACATCGGAGATGTGTGGAACACACAGGTCAGTTGAGGGACGTATTCAGAAGATGAGTTGGCGTACGCAGCACTAAACTCGTCTTTGTTTTTTTAATCTAGCAACTCTTTTCCATACACTGCAGAATACGTCTCAAGAAGTACACATCAGTATTCCGAACCATCTAGATTCACATTTGGGATTAACTTTAGACTTCCCAAACCACACACATGCGACCCTGTTCGTGCATGACGGTTTCAAAACAATGAAGCGAATGGAAAAAGGGTGATCTGGATACCTAGGTACCAGCAATGATTGAAGAAAGTTGTGTAGCAAATTTCAGCACCGACCTGCTGTTAACCTTGTCATTGATCAGTAGTCAACGCAATAGCTGTTGCGAATAAACACTGTAATAACAACCTGGTGTCTGTTCATCAAGAAAACGGCGAATTATTGAAGAAACTTGCTTCTCAAATGTGGATCAAAGGCGCTTTTTCACAGTTACTTTTTGTATACTTTCAACGTTTAGTTATAAAACGGTTTGGCTTGTTGAGTAATGAATAGCAAGCAGTTATAAAAACGGTTTGCAGATTAATCGTATAATTCGTTACCGCGAGAGGAATAGCCACTGTCTTGGAAGAATAGTAATAGCAAGGAAATAAACTTCCTTACGAAACTGAGACTGCTAATCCTTGTTGCGAATGCTTAAGAACGGTCTAGCACGGATATCTCGGAATTCAGAGGAACCATGTTTCCCTAGTATTCATCATGTATATTTTAAGAGAAGACAATATCTTCAGGCCGCAGGCAAACTAAGCAGTAACCTAATCATCTCCATTAGTGGCGTTTACAAGAAAACGAATCGAATGGAAAAAATAGCTGGGCTCATGTGTAGTGTATGAAGACCTTTCGCATCCAATCAAGTAGTTGATAATTAGAGAAACTTGGATCGCTATATCATGTATTACGGAATAGGAAAGAGTGCTGTCCAATACGTACCCGACACTGGCGGATATTTAGATTGAAACACCTATGTCGTAAGCTTTAAGCATTGATAAGGGTGGAGGCATGATGTTTCATCGAACGATTGGAGCTCTTTGAACATCGTTTTTGTTACCTAAAGGGTTAAATTGACTGTTACAGACGATGTTAATGCAGGAAAAGAATGTTTGGGTGGTATTATTCAATGATAGAACAGCGCTAAATTGTTCTTCATTTAGCAAAGACTAGTTGTTTTTATGTGTCGACAGTCATCGATTTAGCAGTGTAGAAGATGTTAGCCAGAATGATGGCTCAAATACGTTCAAACGCGATTTTACTAACAAGAAGGAGCGCAAGACGAACATCGTTTGACAATTCATTGACATTTTTTCGCCTATTCCTGTAGTGTAGTTCTCTCACCACATCGTGTACTACGTAACAACTTGTTTTATCTCGTAATGTCAAGCTTAAAGTCCAAACGAACTACCTTATGAAGAGTTGCAGTACAGACGATAGAGAAGACCATAGAAATCGCTTAACTAGTCTACTTTATGATGTAAGACTTTCCATGTTAACCCGCCGTCTCGAGTAATCGTTAATAGCGTCGGGTTAAGAAATCCCGAAACAAACCACATGGACTACGTTGAGCATGTGTTTGTCAACTGCAAATAATTGTCAGTACCGCTATGTCATTCTGATACGCAACATTCGATTATGCTATTTTGTATTTAAGACCTCTTCAATCATGTATGCAAATGCGCTGAAAACAATTGCATATATTATGAAAGCTGGGTAATGAGGTCTATGCTGGGAGCAGCAACGCCGCATAGCGACTGACTAAGAGGTCTTACTAATGGTAATTGAGAACTAGTGCTAAATGTGTGTTGTGTGATGTATGCATGTGCTATGGAGGAAGCTGGAAATGGAATACGACGACGTGCATTGCATCAAATGCATATTATTTCAACGGTTTGCTTTTTTACACATTTTCGAAGGCAAGCACTTTACTGAAAGAACGAGTGCTCTTCAACGGAAGGTGTGAGATGACTCAGCACGAATTTCGATCTGATTTCGTGATGTGTGGTTATAGTAAGCTGAACTCAAAAAATAAAAAGATGAATAATATTGATGTATTGGTCGAAAACTGATAAGGAAATTAGAAATTGAAATTACGTCGTCAGAGGTAAACTGGCTTAGCTCTTACCATGATGTCGTTGATCATCTAAACATCAGAAGATGTCCTTTATACTTTGTTGGAGAACTGCCTTCATCTACTTTATTCTCAAAAAAAGATGAAGCGACAGAAGTCCTAATGCCGATAATCGCTCTATAAGAATCCTCCAATTTCTTGCACTTGGGCGGTGATTTATCCCGTTCTTTGTTTGGGACGACATTTAAGCTGTTCTTTTTAAGAGCGCAGGTCAGAAATTTAATATTAGACTATAAGGAAACAATTAGACTTCTCTGAAGGAAGGAAATATACTCCGTTCGCTATGTGCTAGCTAATGTAATAGCGACTCGTTCGAGTGGTGCTTCACTGAAGAAGATTTGACTCGATAGGACGGCGAAAGCACTACATCGAGAAGATAAACTACTGTGGACCATCGACTCTGAGCATCAGTTCTGATGAAGGCGAACGCGCATAAACGTTAGCCGAATAAATCATTTTTAGCTATCTCATACTAACTTAATAATCCAAGAGGGTAATGATTATTAATACACAGGTTATATGACGGTCGGCTTGAAAAACAGTTGTTTTCAACGGCATAACAATATGTTACTAATAATTGGGTATGAACGGACGAATAAGCTCACATCTATGGATAATCTATTGTCATTTAAGATCTGCTTATAACATCGTTCTGTACTCATTTACCAGTCCTCCAAAATCAACTATGGGTATAAAGAAAAAGCTTCATGACGTGAACGTTAGAATTCCATTAAATGACTGAATAGTATGAAACCGATAGCAATGGAAAAAATAGGAGGAACATCCTTTCTTATATACATTGGAAAGAATAGGTGGACTAGTCTAGGAAATTTAGGGTTAAAACTCATTACTTCTGTGAGAGGTATCAAAACAATACGGATTTGGAATGTTGTTTTTGATATGTTTGAAACTGGACGCAGAGTTTCTTTGTTGAAGTTAATAAAGTTATGCTGAACTTACATTTGATGTGGAACGACCGCAGGTAAAAGTGGCCTGTTCTAGACTGTAATTCCTGAAAGCGCCTCCTGTTGTCGAGTACATGTCAGATGTTGTCTCAGCAACAAAACTGGGTGTAGTTTCATTCACCCATCGAATTCCACAAATCTGTTATTTCATTATCAGCCGACGATGCTTTAAGGATTTCCCGTGCGTAAGGTGTTGAACGCTGAGGTGAATTTCTTGCTTTCTATGTTATCAGTTCAACACATATGAATGAATCACACAACACAATGGCAATGGCAGTGAAGTTAATGCTTGGAAAAGGCGACGGCTTACGAATTAGGTGAATGTTGTAACCTAATATGGATGAGTTAATCTACGAGAATTCCCATGCCAATCTGTTAATAGCCTTCACTACATGCCACTGTGAAATATTGGGTTGCGACAAAAGTTCATTCTACCCTTTGTTGATTTTCTGAGAAGAATTCTTTAAGGTTTTGAGGAAACTGTAAATCCACTGCTTACATCAACGGAAGACAAGCTAGTTGTCGTAATCATGTAAAAATGGCCATCTCTTTCCTTTGCATGCAACTCCAAATATTTTTGTGAGTTAAAGCCACAGTGATGCTAAGATATGAGCAAAACTCGGAGCCTCAGACGAACTTGAAGCCTGCGATTACCCTTTTCGTGGGCTCACGTGAAGACCCACATCGGCTGAATAAAAGGCTGTGAATAATCCACTCTGAAGAAGGTGAAGACGTAGAAATCTTAGCCAAATAAAAATAGTAATTTTCTTCGTATTTTTGTTGAACAAACGCGAGGTGTTATTATTCTTTGTTCACGATTAAGCTGACGTTTCGGCGGATTTCGCCTTCCTCAGAGCCGCTTCCTATGGGGTTTTAAAAATAGTAAAATAACCTTTTCTTGGCTTCTTAGTGGTTCTATACATCATTGAGCTTTCTTGACTTTTAACACTTAGAATCCTACGTAAGTTGATTTTCACTTACACGGTGAGAAAATTATGGTCGCTTTCAACTTTAAGCTAACACATCTCACATCAAAGGAAATTACTTCTAGTTGCAGTGAAAATTGTTGAGAACTTCAAGTGTTTTTCCGGAGGGTAAAAGCTTTATGGCTTCTCCGACGACTCAATTATGATTTTCCAGAGTCCAACAAACGTATTTCGTGCAGTTTCTTCGTCGAAGCTCGTATTTCGGAAATGAAAGCGATTGAACAGGCGGTATTTTCTCGCTGTTGTTTGTGATTACCGAGACCTCGTTCTGTTCGTTCGGAATCCTTCAAATTTTAATTTTGTTTTCATTTCGTTCGGAAATTTTTGTTGTAAACAACGTTAAAGATCAACTAACAATTTAAATTTAAACTCTTGCTATTCCGGTTATCAAAAACTTAGCAGTTGCTTACAAGAACCAACTTCGGTCGCAAAGTGTTAATTATTTGTTCGATTTCTTCGATCTGATTTCTCCATTTTAAATGGTTCACCTGCTTAGTTGAGACGTTAGAAAGCTATTGCTATATGTATATTCGATCTTGCGCAAGCTGTCAAGCCGTTTCCTTTGGTCCACTTGACTTAGTGTCTTCTAATGAGCGTTACCGATGGTAGTAGAGTAGGTGCATTCAACAATCCCCAACTTCAAAGCTGTCATCTCCTGCACGGGACTTCTAAAACCAGTGTTTTACCTTACGATCGTTTGCGATTCGCTGGCCAGTTTGATATTACATACTGTGGTACGACTTTACCTACAATGTTGTGTTAATTAGTAGAAAAAGTTCTTCATGTCTGCTTTTTTATACCATTACTCCAATAAAAGTGTAAAGGATAAAGCTGTCGGCGTTGATCTCTGAGCGATGCGCCATTCATTCGACTTCATTAAGCATCGTTTGGAGGTGATTGAATGCACATCTGGCCTTTACAATGATTAGCGATGGCCTGCCGGTGTATCAACCCAGTGCTGTTATCCCCCAGGCAAGTTTGGTAGCAATTTGCCGACCCTTGATGGATGGAAGGCTTGGTGGGGCATGGGCGCGGTGGTCGATTCCACGTGTGTCGCAGTGGCGCCTCGAACCACTGCACCACATATGCCCTTATTATTCCAATAAGAAACAAAATTTCATATAAAAGCAGTTACAGTGATAAAATTTGTGCCTAGTTATAAGCGCTGGCTCTTACAAACAACAAAGGAACCGGATTGTTTGTCATCTTCTACGTGGTCACCATGAGGGTGTTCAACGCCGGTGTTCAATTTGAGGAGGGTGTATGGAGGGAGAAAACTTAGACTCACGGACTAAAATGCAGTGAACGAGATGAACGACTGTTTAAATTTTAAACTTCTAAAAGAATTCCCCGGAAAGGACAATAGCGCGTTCGTTCCCCATCGCATACACCTGCGGTCCGGAGTTTTACAAATATCTCGCCATCATTGAAATGTTTAAATTAATTTCGTTAACTAAAGTTATTCGTTGCCAACTTGCAGAAATCTTCTTATTGGTACTTGACGAAAGGCCACAAGTAGCATTAAATCGGAAACCTTGCCTAGTTGACTTTGACTTGTTTCAACGCTCAAAATGGGGTCTTATCCATAAGAGATCTTTTGCTTTCTTTGGAGATGAATTCCCAAAGAAATCGAGAAATGAAGACTCAAAATAGTCCTGGATTAATAATGTCTGTTAATTTGTTTTGTTGGCTTCTGCAAAGATTTCGTCGTGAAGGACTTAGGTGGCGAATGTAACCTGCTAATCCAGTATTTTCACGCTACTGATAAAAAGTTGAAGGTTTTAAGTTCGTCGATGTCGTTCGTCTGTAGAAACACTGGAGGTGGTACATGAGGGTTGAGTCGTACTGTCCGTAAGCAAGAGCTTTCATTGAACTCGTCCAGGATAATCGCTTATTGCATCTAAAAGGTAAATAGCACTGGCAACTCACTAGTCTTACTCTCATTCGCTCTCTTTGGCAGCCACGTTTTTTTGCCTTCAGATCAGCTAAAAGGATATTTGGCTTCACCTGTTATAACTTTCGAATCGCCACATCCCACTTCGTCGATGAAGAATCATACAGCGCGCCGTAAGTAGCGTTTAGGATTTCAAAGAACATCTGGTATTCGATTCCACCATTCTTTTTCCACACTTATATATATGTCCGAAGTTCCTATCTACGTCAGCAGTGTAAAATCGGAGGATCTGCCATACACGCTAAATTGCCCGAAATCAGTTGCGACGGTCAGGTAATTTGTTCTCACAACAGCCGATTGACAACACAGACGTCAACGACACCCTTCCTCAGGATGTCATATGCACAACAAGAAGTCCCCTAACTGGATGGTCATACTTGTCCACTATAATTCTGCAGACGAATAATACTCAGCTCTTCGAGTTAATCAAGTGAGCAGAGAATTCGCATTGTATGATGAATAGGTGGAGATAAAACGCTTGCACTGCGTTGAAACATACCCGACGATAGATGGAGACTTGCAATAGATGGAAAATGCATGGAGGCCCGTGAAAATTAATTTACACTACAGTAAACTTTACACGTTTCTTTATGAATCAAGCGGCATGATGTCTAGCGTCGATATTTAAGAAATTTTTCGCAGCACTATCTTGCCATTTCCTAAACTGCACTGCTTTGAACGCGAAGAAAGGACATTTGCCGAACGCTGACATCAAACCAAAAGCACCAACTAATTTAAGCGCTACAAATGTAAGAAGTTGAATTTGTTGACAGAACTAGATAAGATGAAGGACAAATACGTGCTATTTCAGTTCAACGAAGGCAGAACTGATGTACTAAAGCCTGTAGATTGATCTACGTTGGTGAAACTCTCTACATTTCATAGGGTGCCTCGTAGAAGAAATGACTTTATTTAGTAACACTGTAACAGAATGTCGCCGAAATGCCCGATTATGGTCTTATTGAAGCAAAATTGACCTTTCTGAGTTTTTCTTGAAACAGTTCGCAGTTATTCGAATGAATGAAATTTTTAAAGTTTAGGAAGAAAGGAGCTTTAAGCACTTTAAGGTTTATTGAAGTGGAAAATCGTCCTAGTTCCGTTGTTAGTCATCCAGTCATCACTGCTTTAGAATACGTTGAAATGCTTTAACATGAGCGCACTGATGGTGATTGAATGGCGAGCTTCATGACATACACAGTAAATCATAAGGGCCTCTACATCCAAATTCCATCCATGCTGCTCATCGTCAGTGCCATTCGTCTATATGTTGTGAGTAAAAAAATGGACAGCATCTTCATCCGTCCTGCGTTCGTGCTGCCCGTCGTCAGCGCCATTCTTCTCTACGTTGTGAGGGAAATGAAGAAGGGCTTCTCCATTCGTCCTGCGTTCATGCTGCCGGTAGTCAGTGGCGTCCATTAGAGGCAGGCGCGCCACGCCCTCTATTCATCGCATTCGTCATCCGGCTGCAAACCATTCGTCGCCTTCTTCCGTTAGCACTTAGTTGTTTGCTTCTAGGAGATGTTTTTACCGATAGAAGATACAAGGAGTGCATACCGTGTATCTTTAGACAAATGGAAGAATCAATTGTTATCAGTTCTTTATTTTTATCTCTTTTTCTTTACTTTTCTAAGTTTCTTCCTGCAAGTTTGCAAAATTAAACGAATATAGCTAATGTAGGCTTACAATACATCAATGAAAAAAGATGATAACAGTAACTGTATTTTTAAATGGACCCAACTTACACATTGATCACATCCACCCCGATACTGAAAAGCAGTTTCATGGTTTTAATTGAGCTTTAGGTTTCAGCATTTTCTTGCAGCTTTTAGCGATATTTCTAAAGCAGTGCATTCATTTGTTTAGCCAAGGATAATCTATTTAAACCAATATTATTTGTTATATTGGCAGCCACTACTCTGCCCTGGTGATCCTTAATTCATATTCGTCACTTATTCATTATTAACTACGGCTAACGTGCCAATTACCCAAACCGAATTCACAGCGACTTTTTGTCCTAGTATAAATGGAGAACTAGGCGAGAGCGAGACGAGGATTGGATATGCAACTGTGAGCATGGTAGTGGGGCTTTGTCAAATTGGACTATAGCGCTTGGAATACACAGTTTTTGCATTATGGACACTGAACAATCCCGTAGAAATGTCTCTTATTCAAGTTTTACTAAATCTTACTTCTGGAGTGCCTCATATATCCGTTCTGCTTAAAGCCACTCCATCTCGAGAGCGCAGACAGGGAGCGAGGGGCGGTGTCAGATCGATCTACAGCCGCTGCCCTCCCTCGTTTTCGCCCAGTCACGACATCACTCGGGGCCGCCAGCATCGCCCATTTCAGCAGTTCCATGTACATCCACGCTTCATAAGAAATGGTAGGAGGGATTTTCCAGAAGCCAACAAATTATTTTTTTGAGTAACAAGTGTGTTTCATTCATTGCTATTTTAACTACAAAGTTGAGAAATTACTTAGACGTTTAAACGTTTATAGAAATTTGCGAAGAAAAACTGGTTCTTTAAATGGTTGTGTAGCAAACAGAGAGCCGTCGAATTTTATATTTCTCTTAATTTTTCAAGAAACACGATAAGGTCATCCTTCATAGTTATTGCTTTCTGTGTATTTTAGAAATGTAGAGTTCAATTAACTCCTTTGGCTGGGCTTCATTCAGGTCTTCCTCGAGAAGCCCTTGTTGAGATCTTCGGTGAAGGCTAAGGCAAGCTAAGTATGTTTATCGAGCAGTAAGTCCAAATGTCATCGTGTTGCCTTTTCTGTTCAGGGAGACCGTTCGAAGTTCTCCATTAGTTCGATACATCTTCCATCTGTAGAAAGGTCGTCATTTGTTCTGCAAATAGACCATTTGAGTGATGGTAGCTACATTGTAGGAAATTGTTCCAAATATTTTGCATCCCACATTCGGCTTGCTCCACCGTCTTCAAGCGGTCGGTCGACTAATCGAAAGGATGCTTGCCGTCACAGGAACTGCGGCCATCCTAGAAGAATCCGAGTTTGATGGAGCCAAGTTTTCCACTGATCCGCAGAGATCGGCAACTGCTTTTAATTTCGACCAGAAACATTCGCGCACGACTATCTGAATATTTCAGAGGAAATCACTATCGACCGGCATTTAACATCTTGTTAAGGACTGAACACAACAAATCCTCAACTTTGAACCAAACCTACATGCAGACTCTTTATGGATAACGGTTTCAAGACACTGAATAGAATGAAAGGAGTGCTTCATTCTGTATTGTATGTGGTGATGCGAAGATGTATATATTTAATTACGAAAGTATTGGGTAGTCCAAGAGTTGTGTTAGACTTAAAGATTTTACTTGCAACTCACGATCATCGTTATTGATAGTGCTTATATGATGATGGTAGATAGTAGACATATTTGACGACGAGACTTCTATAGGAGTCATAGGCAACGCAAAGTAGTGCCCTCTCTCAGATTTAAATGGACATATCTTAACTCATACTGATTGCTTGTAGTAAATCTATTCGATTTGCAAATCTTTGCCTACAGGAAGAAGGCTATGTTCTTTATACCTTTACCGAATATTGATCTTCTGAAACCCGTGACTTATACTACTTCCACTTTATTGCGTCGAAACTCATATTTGGAACACGAAAGCAGTAGGTGAACAACTGGAATTTCGCCAGGGCATGATGATGTTCGACAATCAGCAATACACGTCTATGTTTGATAATGTACAGTTGTTGTTTGCAGCTGTCCTTCTTTCGTGGAGGATTTTGGATACATAAAATTCCTTGCGAATTTTTCAAAGTTTTAGTTCTAAATTTATTTAAATCCAAAAAGACACAGTGTAAGCTGTGTATGGGATTATGCGATGGGAGGAAGTTTCTCGTATAATTCTATAAAGTTCTAAACTCCTGAAATACTCTAGTAAGCTAGAAATCATCGTCAGTTGTTGGAAAACGGCTTCCTAGTGGAGGGCTTCTCTCTGGAATCTCTCTGCCACTGATTCTATCTCGTTGGAGTGAGTTACTGTGCACTCGCTTTCATCAGCAGGAGAGAGAGGGAGAGAGAGGGAAAGAGAGAGAAAGAAAGAAAGAGTGAGAGAGAGTAAAATATTCCATTTGCAATGGTATAGACGGCATTTCTTCATGCTTTCCTCTTTTTCGAAAAATGTAGCTGAATTATAAGTCAAGTTACTCGGTATTTGTTGCAGTGAGATCCAATCACAGGATTTCTTTCTTTTGAAGACCTTTTTAATCTACGTTACTAGACTTTCGGAGCTCTTGTTAAGAACTTTCGATTAAAAAGATTTCGATGAACACGGGTTCGGTGATCGAACAGTGCCATGTCATAATCTTCCTTCGGATCTTCGGTTTTGCTCACACAATGATTTGGATTGCTGAGAATGGTCTCTTCCGGTTGTTTTCTTCACCCTCTCACAATTCAGTACTCATTTTATATTCTATGATCAAGGCGAAACTTTCCATGTAAAAGGCATTAGTTCGAACGGTTGCAAAACGAAATCGATGTTCAGTCAACACCGTCTCCTAAGAAATAATACAGTCGTTCTAGATATGTGCCTTGCCCTTTAGTGATTTCCGTGTCCAGCAGCGTTGGTGTTTCTTTCTAAAAAAGTAGGTTGAGTGATGGGAACGACCTAGTAGAAATAAGGCTGCAAGCTTTGCACGCTTCCCAACTTTGCACCGTAGTCAAAATTTTCTGATATTGTGTTGCTGCTCTTTCACAGCTCCCATCTTTGAATTTGAGCCTTCTGTGGAAAATTTTTGACAAGGAATCTCTTGTTAATTCGTAGAAGACATTATTTCTACGAATTAATAAGGCTTTTGGAGCTGGTCAAAGAAGGCGCTATGCCTTCGACTTCATCACGCTTCGTATAAGTGATGAAATGTATACGTGGTCTAGACAGTGAAATGTGGTGGTCTACCGATCAAACAACTCTGATAGTAATTTGCTAACCACCCTAAGCAACGAAGCACCTGATTAATCTGGACGCAGGATCGAAAAAGCGATCGAACCTGTAGATTGCAGGGCACCTCTAACCACGACACTACGAGTTCTCTTCTTGGGCTTACCACCCCTAAATGGGGAAGTTTTTAATCTCTACTTTTCCTGATTGACTATCGTTTAACCTCAGCATGAAAAGCCAATATGTTTTTAAATTGTTTTGATCATAGCACGTTTTCATAATACTTTTGTTCGGCCAACATTTCGGCACCTTCGTCTTTTCCATAGCCGCATTGATTTAAGTCGAATATCCACAGCAGTATAGTTCTTTGTAGCCGCATCGACTCCAACATGGCAGAGTATGACAACGTTCGAAAAAGCTTATCTTAATCGGCAGCCACTTTATTTGTAGTAATCTATCAGCTCTTTGTTTGAAATTTTTCCAGACCAGTAATTTTTTGGGTTTGAGTGAAGTGTTTGACACGGGCAGATCTTAGGTTAGTGATGGCTTGCTCTTCAGATTCGATAAGATGAGATTTTGGACACTTCGAGAGAAGGTGTTCCGTCAGAAGAACATTTCGCATGGCAGTCTGGAGACGCAGCTACGCCGATGTCTCACCACCACCGACATCACGCTGCTGGGCATCGGCCACATGATTGGAGCCGGCATCTACGTGCTCACAGGTATTCTCTCGACCACATTTACTATTTGCTATATGGGTCATGTGTTATTATACTTATCTATTACATGAATAATAGATGTGTCTTCTCTCACTCTGTTATCAAAAACGTGATCATTTGAAGTTTTGCCACGTTATTCAGAAATTGGACAGTTGTGAAGAATTGTTTCACCTCTCCTCTCTTTCTTTTTTGTAAATTTATTTTTTGTGTTTAAAGTTCTTTCTTTGTTTTTGGACTTTTGAGCATTTCCCCTCACAGAATGTTTTCGCCTCCGACACTTCTGAGTACAGCCAGTCATCTTCTAGTATGTCTTTTAGCTTTTTGGCATAACGAAATAACGGATCTGCCCCCAAATTCTCAATATTCCTTGTGATCGCTTGCATCATCTGCTTCCAGTTTATTCTTGAAGTAGCAGCATTTTTCGATTTCGATCCGTTTTAATCGTTATTGATGGTTATAGATCGAAAACCCATTACCCATTTTGTTGATTTTGTCGCTTCTGCATATTTTCAGCCACTTGTGCTTTCTATTTCGTCTATGAATTCTTGGTATTCCCCACACATTTGGGACACGATACCTTCCAGATCCGTGTTTTGTTAAGTTGTTAGATACTCTCTAAATGTTCCATCTAGCTTGATAGTTCCTCTAGTACTATTCGTTGGCATACTTGCTTGTCGTTCGTGGCCGCAACCTCGTGGCACTTGACGCAGTTTCTTCTTAATGGGTTGATTATCTGTGAAGTAATTTTAATCTTTCGAGGAGTGCCAGCTATAATAACAACACGGTTGCTGATAGCTTCGTACGTGGCCATCATGTTTAAAGTATTGTGAAAAGAAGGCTTCTGTCGTCATAGAAGCAGCGTCGCTTGGGTGATTTCAACAAACAGTTTCAACAAATAGTTTCACCTGTATGTATTTACTCAGCACTGCGTGACTAATAATGGAATTCGATGAGAGGGCAGGAAAACAGCTTCGTCGTTGTTGGAAGCGAGAATTTCCCAACTGCGTGTCTTCTCTTCATAGCTTTATCTGTTTATTCTTTACGAATGTAAGATTGTTACCCGTGCTTTATTCCAATCATATTTTTTTCTTCGGGGCTGCATATAGCCCTTCTGTCGAGTGCTGCTGGAAGGATGATGATTGTTGAAAATATGTTTTTTCAACACTGAAAGCGGCACATCGAGTTTTCATTATTGTCAAAATCATCTGGCGGTGCTGTGCATACAAGACATATAGTGTTTAAATGAGAAAAAACCAAAAAAAAAGAAAAGAAAACCGAAAAGTAATAGAAATAGCATGTTGATTTTTCGTCCCTGAAATAACCCCTGAGTTGAAATATCAATCAGCTTTTGCACTTCCTGCTCCTATTACCACTTATTAGGACAGACTTTGGTGAAGCTGACCTTGTGATTCGAGACAACGGCTTAACCAGCAAATCTCCGAGTAATGGAGATTGTGTTGTGGCCCGCACAACCAGTGAGGACGGGCCGTTCAAGTGCCAAGTATCAAGTATTACTACTTATCATGGAACGGGTAGTGCAGTGGTAGTGATCCTACCTGCTACTCAGATAACACATACTATCCGGGTGCTGGCTTGATCGTACTCCGGGTCCACCAGACCTCTCATCCCTCCAGGATCGAAAAATTGGTACCAGACTTGCTGGGAACCGCAAAGAAAGCTTGAAGACAGATCCAGTAATAATAGAATAATTATTGCTGAAACAATGGAAAATCCAGCGCTGTTAGATTTTTTCGATGACTCAGACAGTGTTCTCATTTCTAGGTGTTTTTTGCTTAAATTCGGCAGCAAATAAGCATCCACTGGTATCACTAACCAGTTGGATGCACGACTAAATCCAGTTGGGCGAAATCCGGTTTGTCCATTAGTCGTTTGATATACGAACGGCGGCGAATAAAAACTTCGTGATTCTTGTTAATACTAGACGAAAGACGGTTTGTTTTCCGCATAGATATGGTGATATATAAGTGATATGTAACGTCATATTCATAAACATGCCGTAAACGCTAAACCTTGCCAGAAAAAAGCGTTAAAGAGATATGTCTGGGATTATTTCTTTAAAGATTGTACGTACAAATGTCCACTCTCACCTATGAATCATCTCTAAACAATGTGAAAAGGTTGTTCTCTATGTGAAACATTCAGTGGAAGACTCGTAGAAAGCGGTGATTATGCAAAGAAGCTATTTTGTGTTCAATTTGATTGAAATCTTGGTTCAGTATTTTCTGTTTCGTTATGGAGGTGTTTGGCCGTGTAGATTGTAGTCAACCTGACCTTTCCAGGCTCTGAGGAAGGCGAAACCCGCTAAAACGTCGGCTTATGCGTAAATAAGGGAATAAAATAACACTTCGTGTTTGCTAAACAAGGATATAAGGAATGTGAAAAGGCTTTTTTGACGAGCTTCTGTAAAAAATATTAGTAGATCCCACTTGAAAAAAAAATTAAGTAACTTGGATGTTTTGCATAACATTTCATGTTTTTTCATATTTTCTTCCTTGTTCATATGTAGATGTCATTCTTACGGATTCCATAAAAGGGTGAAAGATGACACCTCATCTAAGAAGAGCTCAATAACATAATTATACGACCTGATTAGGAAGTGAATGAATTTACTGTAACTATGCAAACTCAGGCTCCGTGGTCCGAAACGTGGCCGGTCCGTCGATCGTGCTGTCGTTTCTGCTCGCCGGTGTCGCTTCTTTGCTATCTGCGCTGTGTTACGCCGAATTCGGTGCCAGGTGAGACCGCTTGCTCCTCTCTTTATGGGTTTTCAATCGTCAAAATTACGAGTTTATTGTCGAAAACAATTTTTCCGTGTGGAAGTCTTCACCGTTGGTCTTTGCATCTTTATCATTTCATGATAATAAAGTGGTTTTAAATTTGTTACAGTTCGATGATACTGAGCTATTGAATCTGAGTTCAAAACAGTCGAGAAACCTGAAGGAATTAGTTTACCGAATCCTATGGACCTTTTTGAGTAAATATGATAGGTATGAATGCATATAACGGAAAATCCGACCCTCTGTCACGAAGCCCAAAATTTAAAACATTGTTTTACATTAGTCATCTCATGCTAATTTTTGGTAGATCGTTTATTCCTTGCGTCTATGTTTTTCTTTTTTAGTAAGAAAACTAACGCGTTCGTTAAAGATTTCCGAAGGCGGGTAGCGCCTACACGTATGCCTATGTGGGAGTCGGTGAATTATGGGCGTTCATCATCGGCTGGAACATCGTCCTCGAACATATGCTAGGAGTCGCAGGTCTCTTTTTAACTTTTTTGAGCTCTTTTTTCAGAATGAGTGAACGATTACTTATAGCCTTTTTCGCTTGCATGACAATTCACGACAGCTATTGAGACAACTACAAGGAATGTTTTAGTTCTGATGAAACAAAAACCGGATACCTTGGCAAAAGCATCTAGTTCTTCTGACGCTTCCTTCACGATTTAGTTAATTCTACTAAGCAAACGACGTTGTATTCCAGGTAACTGTTAGAGTTATTGCAGCCGTCGCTCGATCCTGGTCTGGTTATTTGGATTCGTTGTTGGGAAATGTGATCTTCAACACCACCATTGAGCGTATTGGTCGAATTGAGGTTCGTAGTCAACCAATTTTTTAACGAACACTTATTTTCAGTCAAAGCGCAAGGGCAAGTGTTTGAGACATACACACACAGTATAGAAAGCAAAGTACTTACTACAAACAGTAGAACTCAATAAAACGGTTATGAGCTCAAGCAAGATATTTGTCAATGCTTGTATGTCAAGATTCATATTGTTTTGCAAAGAACGGACAACTTTACAGAAGTCGTCGTTTTTCGGCGACTACCCGGACGTGGTCGCTTTCATTCTGATCGTCGTCGTCGCTATATTCGTCGCTCTGGGATCGAAGGCATCGACAAATTTTAACTCAATGTTCACTGTCGTTAACATGATTGTGGGTATTCTTAATGCAAGCTCGACAGAAAATGAGAAAAAAAGCCCATAGAAATTCAAAATATTGTACAACGCTATCAAATTAGTGCTTAAACAAAAATGGGTTCCTTTCTTCAATTCTCTCTATTTCGAAGATCAACTAGGCCATTCAAAGATTCAGTCAAGTTTGTCTGAATAATGGCACATTATTTAACAGAACGATGAAATATAACCAGAGATCGAATTTTTCTTTACTGCTTTGCAAAGAATTCTGAGGTATAAGGATTTAGGTAATTGTAATTGTGGTTGGTTATGGCATCACTTTTGCTGACTTCTCGTTATGGAGAGGAGTTGACGATGAAGGACGATCGAGGTAAGTTTTTTGATTAGTTAATACGGCTCATCAAAGAGCAGAACTCATAATGTGGTACAACACGCGTCTCGGGATAACTACCTACTAATTAACATGTAGTTTGAGCATAGCCCTTCATCTTTCTCCTAGCAATACGTCACAAAGGGCTATCCGGAGACCTTTCAGATGAGACAGAAATCTCTGAGATTATCTATCGAAAACAATCTGAGGTTGCTTACAAAACTACGGCATTACAAGAACGATTACGGAATGAAGTTGAGGTATAACAATCGAAGAAGTTCCAGTTAAAGCTGTGAACGTAAAAGGCTTTAAGGCGAATGTCCCACATATTTTTTGGGAATTCTCGCCTTCACCTATCTTCAGTTTGCCATTAGGTCATTTAGAAATACATTTTTTCTTACCAGGGCGCACCCGATTAGTGCTAAAAATTACTGCGCAGGTTCATCAAGAGAAAACGTTTGCTTTTTTTTTGGTTACCTGACCATCTGTTTTAATATTTTGTCCTCAGTAAAGATCATGCGTCCCCAACAAACCGTTACTTAACTGGTGTGTTGCTATTTTCGACATATTTCTTTCCTAAAGCCCAAAAATTCCATACCAATGCTTCGAGTATAATACATCGTCACTACAAAGCGTTTGCCGGCTGTTGTGGATCAGGTAGAGGTTCGTCACCTAGGGACCAAATTTATTCTAGGAGGAAAGGCATCGTTTCGTGAGCTGGATTTCCGAATGGAAACAATTATCTCCTTCTCAGCTAAAATTACAGCGCAGAGAGATAACCTTGCTGTACTTTGCAGTAAAACTTCTGCAGACCCCCCCAACACTCCTCCCCCCCCACTTACCTAGGAAATCCACAATAGATGGCAGTCTTAACAGCTTGATTCATCTTGTTTGAAAACAGGAACAGTTTTCAACTATCAGCTTTAAAGCAATATGTCTGAGCTGAGATCAAGAACTGTTAATAGAAATAAAAACGATTGGTGCATTTTTGCTAAACCAAAGGCGACCTTATCTACCTTGGTAACACCCTAACGCGAGCCTTCTGGAGCTGATGATTTCTTCGAGGTTTTTTTTCAATGGTTTATTACTGTTATCTAAGTGTGAAAAAGAAGAAAAGCACCACAAACGTACACGCAGTTTTGTAGGAATAATGGTAGCAGTAATAATAAGAACGACAAGAGATAAAATTATTATTAAGGTGTTCTTTTCAGATTCTTTCCGTATGGAGTAAATGGAATGTTGGCTGGTGCAGCGTCGTGTTTCTTCGCCTACATCGGTTTCGACGGTTTGGCAACAGCTGGAGAAGAAGCAAAAAGTGAGTGAATCCTATCTCGACCTCCACAGCAACGTGTACCATAAGCACTAGCAGAATCACTTGGCAGCCACCGAAGCTAATTCCCTGTAGAATATCGTAAAGGTGGTTCTTAAATTTTTTAAAGACAGCAACAGTCAGCAGATTTCACATCATTTATCTTTGTTGTCATTTTCGTCTTCGCTAATTTTCTTCTTCATTTATTCTTATCAACTTTGCTTTGGGGTCCGTATGGCGCGGTGGTTAGTGCCCCATGCAATACACCTGGGATGGATCCCGCACCTCAGGCTCAGCAACACTCACCATTGATCAATGGCGAGGGTTTTATCGTTTATTTCATTCTTTATCAATTCTGCTCTAATTGTTAAAATTAATGCGGTTACTTAACAAAATATGAGCAGTCAGGAAGAATGGGGTGTGGTTTACAGAGGAGCGAGAAGGGTGAAGGATTTCTTTTGCACTACTACGGGAATACTGGAACAGCTTCAATAGAATCTCTTACTTTGTGAGAATATTGATGACTAACTGCCTGTTCACCTTTAAGTGGAACTTTGTGTGTGTTTATAAATTAACACTTCTCAAATTACTTAGAAGTCACAACGCATTAGATCACAAACGGATTAATAGCTTGGTAGAGGTGATAAACCGTTGTCATGACAATCAAGCTTCACTGAATTGCGACATACTTCAGCTACATGGGATTGAAATTTTATATTCAAGACTTTTTCGTGAGAACTGCTGATTTTTCATTGTTTTCAAATCCGTTCTATTTGGAGTGAAACCCAGCTATGCTGTAGATCCCGCTCGTTCGATTCCGATAGCAACGTTTGCTTCGATGACAGTGGTGACACTGGCGTACGTACTAATGTCTGCCTCCCTAACTCTAATGATACCGTACTACCAGGTAATTCGTCTCACGAACACTTTTGTACACATGCCCACTTTTTCGTCGGAATGAATTCTTTGTGAACAGGGCTAAGTTGCAGGTTCATCCAACGGCAGCGTTTTCCGATGCATTCGCACATAAAGGAGCCATGGTGGCAAAGATTGCCGTATCAATTGGTGCTCTGTGTGGAATGATGACCAGTTTGGTAGGATTTCCATAAAACTCGTGCCATATCACTTATTCTGGGATTCCAGTATTTTGGGATTATTCTCCAACTCCTTAGCTGATACTTGTATGACGACTTTGTTTCGATTGTAAATAACGCATTATGCCATCTATATTGATGAATGGTACAAAGTCTACATTAACCAAAATTACTATAGAAGCAAGAAGTACCAAATTTATGAACTTCTTTAGAAATCATTAATTTATGATACAGCATCGCATTAAGGTCGGTGGCATGTTCGCACTACCCCGATGTGTGTTCGCTATGGCAGAAGACGGCTTGCTGTTCAACTCCCTCGCAATTGTCAATAGCAAAACCCAGGTAGACTTTGCTAATATTCTACAAATGTGCCGTCACGAATGTATTAAAAACTTAGTAGTAGATAGAAGAGTAGATCATGAATATAAAGTTTATAAAAAGATTATTAAAAGCTATGCCGATGTGTATATATTGCAAAAATTTTGAACATAAGTAATTATAAGCATCCAGAAACACCAGTTAGTAAGGACTGGTAAGGCTTCATAACAATTCTTCACACGTCACACTAGAAATAGTATTCTAGGTAGACTCTTTTTTTCGACATTGTTTCTTTTTTCTAATTAGTGGTGGTGTAAGTAGTCGTGTTTTATTCGAGGTGCCAATAAACGCGGTGTTGGTGTTCGCCTCCATCACAGCGATCATAGCTTTGCTGTTCGACATCGAGACTTTGGTGGAGTTTCTCTCCATCGGAACTCTGCTCGCCTACTCCATCGTCTCCGCTTGTGTGATTATTCTTCGCTACCAACCGGCGAAAAATGCAGAAGATGGCACCTTCGATAATGGTATCTTATATAGTAGCTCTACTATCTATCACTGGAAAATAGAACTAGTTGCAAACCTGTTAGCACCACCGCTTTACAAAAATACAATCAGAAGTTGGTTCTGTTGAACATTTGCAATTGATTTTTTGAATCACTTGATGCAATTTTTGAATCACTCAAAATCACTTGATCAATGCCGAGGTTAATAGAAAGTCGGTCGTGGCATTTGCAATTGATCTCGCGTTATTTCCAAATAGGATGACCTTTACATCGAAATTTAACAATTCTGAAGCATTGATTCCAATATTTATAGACTAAATCATTAATTACTTCTTAAGGATGTAACTCATCACTTTATTAAACTGATCAAGGAGTAGAGGACAAAGTATACGACTTTAGCCAATTTTTTAGAATTACGCCATACAGACTCCAATAAATCATCGAAGTGCATCTAAGCACCGTAGAGGTAATCGAATGCATCTTTAACCCGTACAATCATTTTCGGGTTACTATGATGTTAACATTTGGAGTGTTTTCCATTCTGGACAAAGGTGGCACCAATTTATTGACCTCGTAGGAAAGAGACAAGTGAGCCAGAGGCGCGAGATCAAACCAACATCTATCTATTGCAAGGCACATTTAACCACTGCCTCAGAAGCACGCAAATAAACAAAATTAAGCAAAAAATAAGTTAGGAAGCAACTACCTATAAGTTACCACTAGTACAAGGCTCAGTCAACATTGCAATATGAGTCGTGTTGTATTCAAGGTCACCGAATTAGCACTGATTAATTACTAGCTTGCCAGCATAGTTTGCAACTGAATATATTCTGTTAGAAGACATTTGTACAACACCAATCTTCTCCTCTTGAAGCACTGTTAAATCACTTCTTTTTCGGGAGATCTATCGGTTGTTTCAATACAGTTTTAGGTGGCAAGCTAAAGCTTTCATTCCCTGGAAGTTCTTTTCTCGCAAGTTTCAGTCCAGGTCATGCTATTCATTATGGTGTCGTAGTGATGATGATTGGATTTGGTGGTTTTGGACTCTGCCTTAGTTCAGGTAAAATCCTTCATTAATCGAGAGATGAATTCCTTGGTAAGCACTCCAATATTCTACCTGAATCAGAATTCAGAATATTCGGTTAACTCTTCATAAAGTAGAATAATACCTAATAATGGAATGTCAGCGTTCTAAATTTTTATGCTGTACCAACATAAACGCAATTATTGTGAATGAATCAATCCAATCAGCAGTACACTTAAGGCATTCCTGAGCTAAACCTCATTGCTAATAGATACAATTAAAATTTGAGAGCCCATTTTATCTCCAAATCTACGACACTTAAGATCAAACGACACAAAAATCATTCCGAGGAAGTTGGAAAACTAAACATATTCAACTTGATGAGCTGTTCGTAGTGTAATTCTTTCCATGTCATGGAGCTGCGAACGTGTTACACGATGAGGTCCAACTAACAGTCATAGTTGATGAATTCACCGTTTCATATGAATAGAATGAAAAAGCTTTTGAGTACAATCACATACTACAATACTATTACAACCATTACTGTTGGAAATTACATGCTTTCCAGGTCATTTCGAGTCCACATCAGGAATGATGGCTGCGTCGCTGTTTGTGATGATATCAGTGCTGTCGTTAGTCTTCATAATGTGTCACCATCAAAATTCCATTCATCTTGACTTCAAGGTCCTCACATTAAACTTAACATCTAGTTCAGAATGTAGTCATCGTCTGCTAGGATTCAGCAGTCAGTATGTCATAGAAGTCAACAATGATGACACGCGTTTCAAATGCACCAGTTTTTGCCATTAAAAACCGTAGGTGGAAATTGAAACGCCACTAATCTGTCGCATGACGTCGCCTTTTAATGTGAACTGACATTGTTTTTCGAATCACGACCGCATGAAGAGTTGCTCAAAATGACCATAAGAACTCTGCACATTCAGGTCCCACTGGTGCCACTCGTTCCCGCCCTTGGCCTCCTTATCAACACTTTAATGATGCTACATCTAGCACCAATAACATGGCTTCGACTTGTTTTTTGGATGACAATAGGTATGGTAAATGTTTATAACACCATAGAAAGTTCTCGTAAAATGACTGTCTGTGTTGTTTTCAGCAATACGTCCTAATCATTTTATGGGATACTATTCCAGGAATGAGTATCTACTTTGGTTACGGAATTCATAATTCTCGTGAAGCATTCCCATCGTCACCGGATGCTCGTTTCTCGAAGAGCAGTACGTATGAATCCGTCGTGTCCACTTCGAATTACGATTCCTAATCCCTAAAATCACTAGAATCACAGCTATACAATAACAGGTATGATGGATCTTACAAATTGCATATCACATGTGTGGGTAGTTGATAAACAGAAACTTCTGAAGCATCCTTTCTTCAAAAACAGCAGTCAACTAGACATTTACGACTAGACACATTAAACATTGTCGAATGGTTGTATCCATAGGATTTAGTGTAAAATTTAAACATCAGAAGTTAGAAGATTGCCGAATTATCGCGCCAGTTGCGCTGTATTGAAAATAGAACTCCATTCTATGCCATCTTTAAGAATTTTCTCTATAATATCACGTGTTTGCTAACCAAACCTACTATTTTGCAACTGAAATAAAACTTGCATTTCACCAGTTCGGCATATTTACCAGTATACCTTATAGAATTTGGTTATCACGAAGTTATGCTGCTTATGAGCAACAAAAATAAGTCTCTGGACTCCTGACCGGAAAACTCAATTACATGTTGCCGCCCACATATTTAATGAGATTAGTCGCAAAAGCTCATTACAAACAAGAACCTGTAAATATTAGAAAGGAAAATGATTTTAAAATGTGTCCACTTCATACTACTACCATCTTTACATTCGTGGACGACTGAAACACAGCAATGAAGGATAGAACGTTCGGCGTTGATCAATACCTGAGGGATACGCCATGGATTCGACTTCATCAAGCATCGTAGAAGTGATTTAAAACATATCCGGTTTAAACAATGATTTTCGGTGCCCTATCGTGGCCATGGCTATGTCAACTCAGTGCTGTTATCCTCTAAAACAAATCTGACACCAACTTGCCAACGAGGGATGGATGAAAAGCTTAGTGGGTTCTAGACACGGGAATGAACTAGCTATGGAACAAATTTGTTTTGCAGGACACTTTGAACCACTTCTCTAGAAGCGCCGTCTGAGACAGTACTTTGCCACAAAATATCTCTAAGTTAAATTTGTTCGAATCATTACAAGCTGTCTAAAAATGAAATAGGAGCACGTAAACAACCCTCCATCACAAGACTGGCACGATAGTAACGAAATCTTACACTAAGGACTTTTGAGTTTATAAACATTTTATGAAATAAATTACTCAACGATGCAATCTAGTCAACCAAATAACCTCTGAAGATGATTATTTTTCCACCTGGAGTGATTAAAGTGGATCGGAACGTTTAACTCCCTTATCTTACTTCATCACTACAAACATCATCTTCCAGAAAAAAAAGGAAACTTCAACAGGACTATACAAAGTGACAAAAGACACCATGCTGAGCAGCTCAAATCAAACATTTATATTTAAAAGAAGCAGCACGTAAACATCAATAGAGAAAAAAACATAAAGGTTCGCCATGAAACAAAGACAATCATATTTTATGGAACTGAACAACATGGCAAGGTTAGCGATTGCTACAGAAGCGATGCGGGAATGGAACAAAAAGATGATGAAACCGATTAGACTTGTGGCAAGAACTATTTCCATAATCCCGTATATGCACGAGCTGCTACGAGCCAGGCAAGACTGGGTTGTGGTCACGGTGAAGAATTTGGCAAGAACAAGCAGGACACGACAATAATAAAAGCAATAGAACACCCTCACACAAAATAGAACGGTATATAGCACATCTAGGATAAATTCACACATAAAAAATTGCAGTTAATCAACTTCGATTTAAATGCTGGAGAAGCGATCTGTAGACTGATAACAACAATTGTTGCCGCTGTTGCAAACGCCATAAATTTTTAAAAAAATGGAAAAAAGACAGTAGTACTATTAACCACTAAACAACCCTATAATTGAAAAACTGCTACGTGCTGAAATGAGGTAACCCGCAGGCGGCCTCGCTAAATTTGCAAAGAGCGCAAATAACATAGATCGGAATTGAAAGTGGCACTTTGATTTCGAGAAACGTTGTGCTTTACGTATAATACCATTGGACATTCACAAAACAATACAACAAAAAGAAAACACTGTAGCCTATGGATCAGCAAAGAGAGTGGTAGCCGGCAAATAGGATTTAATTGGAGGTTTCTTCATTGACTTACTGAAATTGGAAACATAACGAATAACACAATGCTTCAACACCAACAGCGTCAAATTTCCAGTATCAGTAAGCCCATGTTGCTATTCTCAGCTGCAGATCTCCATTAGCGCTGGTAAACAGTAAAGGAGACAGCAGCAGCGCCACAATGAGCAAAAACAACACGACTGAAACATAAGAGTGGTGGCGACATCTGCCGTGCAGATACGCACTGTGGCATGAAGACGTAACGTATTCAGACGCGACGACGTAAGACGGACGCACGGTAGCACGGTGGGACGGGAGACGAAGTGTCAACGTACGACGTATACGCACTACGCTGTTCTCTACGAACCGAACCACTACTGAGATCTGCATCCATGAATGTAGACGCACACATAAACATTCCCACCTAAATCGACACACATCGACACATCACCGCTTTGCTCGAAACTTCTTTAACAGTCTTATCTTCGAATGTTCTACCTATTCGGAATTCCGCAAAGTCGAATTTCAAAGTCGATTTTTTAAAATTGGGTCAACTGGATCCATTTTAATTCCAATGCTTCAAAGAAATTTTTTCATTTGTATGTATACGGATAATGCGCAAAAATTAATGGATATGTAAGCTTTTAGATGATAGCATTGATCAAAACTAGTGCAAAAGAAAAATACAGACTCACCACGGACACGACTTGTGTAAACAATAGTAAGAGCAGGAATATGAAGTATGAACGTCTTTTCTAACTTCCTTATAAGCAGTATAAATTTACTTTATTTTTAACATTTGCACTTTTCGTGAAGGTTTTACGCGTTTTCATTTCTCAGCATTAGACTAGCTTCATTTTTGAGAGCTACGGAGCTCTGTCCAAATCGTCAAGCTACTATCCCCTCGCAGAAAACTGTACAATAGTAGAACCATTGCAAGACAGTGTCAATAATAACTGCTCACAAATTATCAAGCTGGGAAAAAACGAAGGAAATATTGATGCTCTAAAAAATTTGGATTCCGCGCGGTATGCATTAAATGATGCAGTGTCTAAGAAGGAAATTCGCAGAGATATTTACACGAATAATAGTTTTGGAACATCTCGATTATCTGTAAAACTAAGCGTCAAAGAGAAACCTGGACATCCGAGCAATTGTCTGCATAATTGCGTGGTGCTACTTTGATGAACTAACTGAATAAAGACTAAGCCAAGGAACTGCTGAAAATCTTCAAGGTGCGCCTCAAGATGTTTGTAGTCGGACAATACTTTTACTGCTAAGGTTATCGAGTCCTCAAAACGTCGGATTCCTGATTAGCTCAGTGCTGAAACAATACGAAAAGTGGATGTTGCCGAGGACTTACTGCTTTCAAAAGGACCTATGATTTGGAGATGCTTACTTGGATACTTGAATGGCCCGTCCTCACTGATTGTGCGGACCCAAGCATAATCTCCATTTTTCGGAGATTTGCTGATTAAGTCACTGTGGTTCTTTGGAATCCCGAGGACAATCTGGCCAAAGTCTGTCCCAGGTCGTCACCACGACAGGCAGTCGCAGCTCTTGTGGATCTGAGAGAAATTTACCACCATGCAACTTTGATGCTAAGACGGTGGTTGATCCTGGTATTGGTTAACTCTTAGGTATGCTCCCCAGTGGAAACGCCGGACTCCTCAGTTTGAGAGACCCTGTCAGGGGATGAATCTCCCGCTGTACATCGCAGTCCGACATCCAGGAACACCTAGCCGGTAAACCGTTGGGAGGTGATTTCGACATAAATCATTGAAAACAAGAATACCCAACTGGTTTTCACAAATAAAAATCCAAAAATGAACATAGATTTAACAAAAAATTGCCTTCACTCAGAACAGTCTAAATATTATATTTTAAAACAAATGAATGAATACAGATGAAACAAAAACAATCGAACATCTGGAGCCAAGTGTTCTGTGGACTAAAAGCTTCTAGCAGCTCGCAATTAAACAATTTTCGCTCTAGAATTCTTAAAACGAGAACAAGACAATCATTGGCTCACACCATGTGCGCAGAAAATCAGCACAATCTTGGTCGGAAACTTAAGGAGGTTACATCCTCCGAACCACGAAATCCGTGAAGTTCAGATGGTAAGGTACAAATTACGGTGAAGCTCTTTCAACGGTTTAAATTATTCTAAGTGTTTACACTGCTGCTGGATTTCAAAGTAATACATTTCAAAAAATAACGTGTAGAACAAGAAAATACGTCCACGCTTTTCAGTCATCTAATATATACATATATATGCATATATATGTACATATGTATACATGTAATATATATGTGAGACAAAACTCAAGATCTAGGTTATAGGAGAGGCACGGGACTCCTTAATATCTGTATATTTCGTTTATTTACTTAAAAAAAGCAAGTTTTGCGTGTATATGTATAACTTACGCGAAGTTTTGTATCTACGACAGTAGGCCTATAAAGGTAGTCACATACTGTTCCAAGGACCAGAATTTAATTTCATAACTGGAAAATGAAAAAAGAAACGCACTTCTATCACGTACCTCGCCGATGATACGCAGTTTTAGACGACTGCTTTAGGATAGGGATGACTTCTTTCATTCTTCAACTGCACTTTTAAACGTTTAGAACCTATCTGGAACCCATTCATCGCAGCAATGGCATTTTGTGCTGACACCGCATTATCATACGAAACGAAACCTGGAAAGATGGAAAGAAAAATAATGGAATATTGAAAGGGTTTCCACATAAATTTTCAGTCTAGATTTACACCAATAAATTTCCATGTACGTATAAACATTTTTTTTTATTTTGGGCCTTAAACATCGATAGAACCCATGAATGATGGAACCCATAAACACGAAATTGAATAAGGCAACGTTTAGAAAAAACTATAAAGTTAAAGGTACTCTTTTAGAAATTACTAACCAAAGCATTTTGAAAGGTTCGTTACTTTGTCAATGAAAACCTTAGCTGATAGCACTGTCCCGAAAGGAGAAAAAGTTGTCTGCAAGTCAGAATCCCCGAAGTCCTAAAACAAGCGGAACTTAAAAAAGCCTATCACCATAATTTTCAAATTACGTAATTATAACCGAAGCCTAGATAACCTGGGGCAAATGATAAATAAACAGATTAGATCCTTCCGGTCCCTTGACGTCTCCATTACCAGTGCCCTGCACAGTCACCTGAGCGCTGGTGTTCATTTGGTTTGCCAAGGCACTCACTGAAAATGTACAGATGAAACTCCAATTACACTTGCAATGACGCATGAAAAAAGAAAAAACGGAAAAAATAGGAATTACAAGTATACTGCTGCATCACGTGTTGATATGGATCCATAGAAGTTGCAGTTGTGGCTCCACCCAACTGCGCCGGGAAACCAGCAGTACCTGCTGTTGACAGCGCAGTACCCGCAGGCGACGCTGCTTTCGCTGCCACCACTTGAACACCTAAAACAATCAACAAACAATCATAACTACCAGGTGAATTTTTCTTATGCTACATTAGGTGTAATACAACCTTTAAAAAAAGTAAGACTAGTGTAAAACAGCCTATTAACCACATTTAAGTATGGTACACATGAGAAACATGAGGATTTACGTACTGCCCTACGGCACAAACAATTCATTGAAATAGAATCATGAATGAATGTTGACTAACCATTTGCTGGTGTATTTTGATAGATAGGAGCGAGTTGAGCGGCAAATGGTGCTGACACGGTAGGTGTCGAGACAGCTCCAGTTCCATATCCATATGCAGTCAGATCACCTCAAATTCAAAGAGGTTTCCTTTATTATCATGCATAACATACTCGCGCAAAATATTCACGCCCTACCAACAAACTACGCTCAAAAGTTCTGCGAACAAACTTCCTATAATTTTTTGAAATGAGGTTATACGATTTTACAATGATATGGAACTGGAGCTGTTTCGATATCAACCGCCTCGCCACTTGCCGTGTCAATGCACCATTTGAATGACTATGACAATCATCTTAACAATCTACTGCGTATTTCTAAGAAACAATTAGCTATGCGATATTTCTTGTCTCCAAAGGTATAGCTATTACAACAGAGTGTTTAAAACAAAGGCGGTGAAGCTTGCTTTTCGATAAATATGGCCAATCTTTCGATATCAAGAATGGTTCAGAACTTGATAGCCTTATAGGAAAGCCTTCAGCTATCGTTCCAAACTTACAAATAATTACCGACTAATTCCTACAACAAGCCGAACTTCTTTAATATACAAATTGACAAGAAACTGAGGAGAAAACTTGTATCCTGGAAATTTCTAACGGAAGCGAAGGAGCTGTAAGAATCCAGCACTTTTCAGAGACACCATCATATCATGTATCCAGAAATCCTGACTGCTCAATCGCTTTAGTGTTCAATATACGGTTGCCGATAAAAAGAAACCAAAACCTAACTAGTTCATGGAAACAAAGGCGCATGCAGCGCAGTGGTTGGATGCGTCCTACAACACACATTAGATCGATCTCCGCGCGCCCAGGTTCACCAAGCCTTCCATCCGTTTGGGGTCGGCAAATTGGCACCAGACTTGTCTGGGAGTATAGCAGCACTGGCTCGATACATCGGTAGGCCACCACGAGTCATTGTATAGGCCAGATGTGCATTTAAGCACCTCCAACGATGTTTGATGAAGCCGAATACATGGAACATCCCTCAGGTATAAATCAACGCCTCCACACGAACTCTAATCAAAACCGTTAAAATCATAAGTCACAAATGTGTTAGTCATATGCACTAACGATAAAAGGAGGAAGGAACGTGTGGAAAAAAGATCTAATTAGGAGAAATCACAACGTTTAGCCTTTTATTAACTGCCTATTATTTCTTTACGGCTTTGCTTCGCTTTGCTTTTTCACCAGGGTTTCTTCTTTTTTTGGTCTGCGTCCCAGGTTTCGCAAATATCTCAGTACCATTGTGGTTGCATTTCACATATGTGGCAGAGTTTCAGCCGAACTTCGAGATGGCTCAGTTTCTTTTCTCTTCCACAATAGTCCATGATAACGGTTCGCTTTAAGATAGAACTATTCCGTTTCAGGGATGAATTAAGAAGAACAATGAAAAAACTTTAACTATTGCACCACTTTATTTGATTGACAGCAAGCGCTCTGAAAAAACCACATAACAGAATTCAATCAGCTGAAAAGTGTAAAAACCGAAGAATATAAATGATTCTGCACAAGCTGATCAAGGATAAAGCTCTCGGTGTTATTCAATTCCTGAGGGATGCGCCATGTTTTCAACTTCATTAAGCATCGTTTGAAAGTGACTGAATGCATATCTGGCCTTTATAATGACTCGCGGAGGCCTACCGATGTATCCAGCAGCCAGTGCTGCCATTCCCCCAAACAAATATGGCGCCAATTAGCCGACTCCGGAGAGGTGGAAGGCTTGGTGGGCCATGGGCGCCTCCGTCCACTGCGCTACACGCGCTCCAGCTACGTAGGCTGAAGTTAAGAAAATACTTTCTAAAACACGCTCACCTGTTGGTTGCGAGTGTTGAGCATGAACTTGCATTGCAAGAAGATGTTGCTGTTGTGCTTGCACCTGCGCTTGTGCGAGTTGTGCTTGCTGAATCTGAGCTTGCTGAAGTTGCGCGATTGTGTCAAGATTCTGTGAATGAAGCGGTGTCTGATGAAGAAGAGCGGCTGAAAAAAAGCAGAGGAACTACCTCTTTGAAAAATAAGAAAAAAAAACAACAACATGTCATGCTTTTGATGATCGTGCAAACCGTTAGAGTACCTGCACTTGAACCAATAACTCGTACGATGAAGCCGCCAAAAAGTGTTAAAGCAAACAAAAATGAGTGTGGTGATCATGTTGTTATGGATTCTAAGGTTACCCGAAAACACGTGGGCACATTTACATCACCTTGATAGTGACAACATACCCGTAGCAACGAATAATATAACTGAATAAAGATGTAAGATTGAAAACTCAACTCTACATACAACATGCAGTAGGGAGCGAGAAAATTTCGATAGTGACAAAGTCAGTGGGTCATTCGAAACAAATCGAAAGGCTACCTTACACCAAGCGTACCACGGATAGGCCACACACCTCGCAAAGCTCACAGGAACCTTCATTTTCCTCGTTTTCTCTACCATATAAGCCCTTTAGACAAGGTGACATTGTACACAAAAAGTTCAGGACGATTCTTCCACCTACTGCATGAGCATTTTCACGACTAAACAATATTCTCGAACCTAAGGCTCTGAAGTTTTTAAGGACTGAAGATGAAACAAAATTCAGTGCAGAGATTACAAATGACAAAGAAACAAAAAATTGGTTTCGGGTCGTTCAATTGCAGCTGGGGGATTAAGAAAGTTGTAAAGGAAGTTTAAGACGTTACTGAATATTACACACTATTCTAGTGTGCTACGTAACATAACGGTTTTTCTTAACAGTCAATCTACAAGCAATAGTATTTTCACCTGAACACTGATTCATTTTTCCGTTTATCTTTTATCCGCATCTTATAGTCCCAACATATCAACTGCATCGGAGGGTATATTTTTTTTCCTAACCAATTCGTTTTATTTCATACTCGTTAAAAAATCAAATTCACTTAAATTCAGTTAGAAATTTGAACTGCAAATAATTTTCACGCCATCATGCTGACGCAAACATCACAGCGCCTTATCGGACAACATCGTTTGATCAATCAAAATCCAGAGTTAGATCTTGGTAATAACAACAAATCTTGCACCTTGGTGCCAAACACGTGTAGATTTTAGTGCTTTATTCCAATCAATAAAATGAGCTAAGCTTGCTTAAAATTGAAGGGCTACTTTTGTTAATGTCACCAAGTCTAAACGGTTGCAGTATAAATCCATTATAGACACACTCCCGGCCGCTTGAAAAATGAAAGTTGTTACTGTTTTGGGTGACAATACAACACGATGGAAAGTAGAGTCAGAGAGCACTATTCACCAGGCACGATTCAATTACCTAGCTGAGCTTTGCCAGTAGAATTTTGTCCACTCTGTACTAGAGCAGACGGACTGGCGTTAGATGTAACGACAGTATTCACCGCCCCAGAACCCCCTTCCGTGAGTTTACCCAACGCCGACAGCACTAAAACTGTTGGTTGAACATCACAAAACACCAGGTTGGTTTACTATGAAGAGTATTCTAACAAACCTCCTCCAAGAACCCCTAGCAAATTCTGCTGCTGCACCTGTACTCCGGGATTAAAAAGAGCTGCCAGCGCTGTCAAAGCTTGCAGATTGATACTTCCATTGGATAGCTGAAAATATAGAGTTGGACAGAAGTGAAAACAGACTGGAGAAAAACAAATTACAATAACTAATGCTAGCAAAACCTCATTCCTCGAAAGAGGACAAACAAAGCGTAGCGTTAAATACGAGCAAATAGAAATGCATCATAAATTATCGTTTCGTTTTTTAAATATTTTTCTGCACCATTTACTGAATACAATACTAGACATTACTTCTAAAAATAATGCTCGAAGTGTTTGTTTCGTGAAAAGGAAATAGAAATCCTACTGAACGCATACTTGTGTAGTTATAAAAGATATTCCATGGAGAGATTATCATGAACTCAGTAATCCACATAATGCATCACCGTCTTTGCATTGGTTTCCAATATTGTTGAAAGAACAAGATTCTGATTCCAACAACTGGTGTGAATCTTCTTAATTCTTCCAATCTGACGAACAATACCGATAATTTTCCGCCCTGAGTGATAACAGATGGTGGAATTTTCCTAGGGGCAATGATGCCGCGCCAAGCCACTAATGCTTTAAGGAAATGGACCTATGTAAGAAATTTTGATGAACTGAGAAAAACGGCTGACGGCCCATCGTGAAAAACTTCAACGGTGAAAAGTTCTTTACCTTCAGTAGAGAAACTTTTCCTGGCTTCGTGGTTCGAAAATATTCAGTAGTTTTTTTTTGCTGCATTCATTCGATTGACTCACGTTAATTTTGTTCAAAAGTACATCTAATTAAGAAATAAAAAGCTAAGCAAACTGCTTCTCAAGATCCCTTAAACTTGTAGTTAAGCAATTACGGGATTACTTGCTATTTTCACCCAACACAGGTATAGCACCCCTTTCGATCCTTCGAATAATATGACATGCCATCTGTAATGCGCAGCCATGGGCCACCATTTCCTTCATAGAATGAATATTTCCATGCTTGCTGTAATCGCTAACGATCTTTTAGCGCATTCTAATAAGAATTTTTAACTTAATTCGATGTTTTTCTTCAATAAGTAGACCATCTCTACCGTTAGGGCAAATTATGCAGTTTTTCGTTGTATACAGACGGTCATATAGGCGGTTGCGAACTAGTTGGCACCTTAGAGTGTCCGATGGTATTTCTATCTCTTGCGGAATTCTCTAGACCAGTCCCTATTAAGCAACGTTTTATGGCTGCACTCATTTCGTTTGAAACAAAGGGTAAGAGGAACGGAGCCTTGTTTTCGCTAGAATTATCACTCTGGGGCGTGGTTTCTCCTCTATGCCTATGCCTTAGAAGCTACAGTTTCGTAACCATTTGAAATGGCTATTGAGCGCGCCAGTTTCGAGATTCTTCCCTCTGCTCTAGCGAAAACAAGCCTCCGTTTCTCTTGCCCTTTATTTCAAACGAAATAAGTGCAGCCATGAAACGTTACTTAATAACGCCCAGTCGAGAGAATTCCGTAAGAGTGATAGAAATACCATCGAACACTCTAAGGCGCCAGCTAGTTCGCACCCGCCACCCTAAAAACTGCATAATTTGTCCTAACGGTAGATACGGGGACAGCAAGAGTTCGGGTACAGTCTATCTGATCTCTTGTAAAGCGTATGGGGACGAATACGTTGGCGAAACGCGTAGCCCGCTCTGCGTCCGCATAAAATAACACCTAGTCGGTAAATCTAAATTAAAACCAAACACTCCACTAGGCACGCATATGATGCGGGAACAAAACGGAGAAGAGTTTGAAGTAGGAGTCACTATCCTTACGCAGGAATCGAAAACATCACCGCGTAAAACTCTTGAAGCGTTTTGGATCAATTCCAGAAATTCAAAAATGAACCGCAAGGAGAAGTGTTTTGCCATTACGCGTGACCTGGCGCCATACCTCAGACTAATCCAGTGACCTGACACAGACACAGTCCTCGCCCATGTATTACTCTGTGCGGCTGCTATCCATCAACTAACTTAAATACTTACAACAAATAAACGGTAGGTGTTTAAAAGAAGCTGTTTCTTATGCGAATGCAAATTCATTTGTTAAGTTTTATCTGCTAGGGTTATGAAAGTGTTTGGCTGAGTAGATCACATCTCAATTTGACCTTTCCAAGCTCTGAAGAAGGCGAAACCGCCGAAACGTCAGCTATTGTATCCTAATAAATTCTATAACAACCTCGTGTCTCCTTATTGAAGAAAAAAAAATCGAATTATCAATCAATGCCGAGGTTAACAGAAACTCAGTCTTGGGAATTGCACCCTAGTATTGGTTTACTCTTAGCTATGCTTCCTGATGGAAACACCGGACTTGGGAATTTTTAACTTATTCAAGACGTTTGGCGAAGACCTCCCAACACTAAATCCTGAGATGGTTAGAAGAAACAATAACGGGTGATAAATACCGTCCAAAGACTTTTATGACGAAATTAATAGGACAATGCTGCGATATTTGCAAAACTCTGGACTACAGGTGTTTTAGTGGAGATGAAACAGCCTATTTTCCTTTCCGGGGGTTAGCGCATTCACCATCACACCATGTGGATCTTTCGTTTGGCCTTTCTCTCAGGCAGTTTTCCAAAACCAAAAAAATGAAAAAACGAAAAAAACCGAAAACTAAGCTTACTGAGAGAAAGGCGAAACGGAAGACCTGCATGGTGTGGTGGTGAACTCGTTTGCCTCCGGAAAGGAAAATAATGGGTTTAGTTCATCACAGACACCTGTGGTTAGGAGTGTTTCAAACATCTCAGCGTGAAAAGGTCTGGGATAGAGATTGCGCGTTAGTGCACACGACAATCACTACAACGTATACACTTCTGAACTGTGTTCATAACTCCCTTATTCCGGATAGTTTATCGCACCATTGTGATCGAACCTAGTTGTCAAGCTGCCACTTCATATAATGGATGATTCATTCCGCCCAAGCTCTCCAGTGAGAGCCTCGCTCAGAGTTACCTTACTGCATGGAACAGGTCGGTGAAATACCTGTGGCCACCTTTTCGCAATGAAAGTTAGTATAGCGGAGCTTACATATTAGAACGAAAACAAATGGCACCCTTCACTGATGGACACCATTAACGGAATTATAGGAAATGAAATTGACGAATATACCACTAAAGGCTACTATTCCTTGATACCATACCTATTTGCAAATATGCTCTAAAATTCGTCCAACTGGAGGAAAATAAATGTTGTTTAATGAGTCTACCATTTTCAGCCTCCTGATGTTTGACAGTCGCTACACCAGCACTGTCATAGCATAGTAATTAACGAATCACCTTCAGAAGTTTCAACTGCATATGAACAGTTTACCTGCTGTAACAAAGCGGCGTGATTGCTCAGAGATGCTAAGCCCGTTGCTGTTGGAGTGATGGCAGCAGCACCAGCGGCGGGTAATTTTTTCACTTCTTTTTCCCTTTGAGTGTCAGCAAATTTGACAACCAACGGTGCCGAACAGCCCTACAAAAAACGAACGCTCAACGCAACACGGACGACAAGTAATGAGCCGTCAAAAAAAAATGTTTGAGAAACACTAAAGTCATTCGTAAACTAGTCCATAAATATTTTAAAGCGGTTGCGAAATCATATGAAGCAAATGTACAACAAAAAGTCCTGCTCAACAATTACTTGGGAAAGTGGTTTCTGGGGAGGTATGAACCTATCGAAATTAGTCTGCTTAAAATACTATTGTTAAAAAGAAAAATAGATTAGGAAAGTAAATCGATATTTTAACCGGGAAGGAACTGACCAAAAAGAAAACTGGAAATTGTGGACACCGCCATGCTAGAATATGATAACAAATATGAGACAGAGTTATCGAATGCAACACCGAAATTTTTTTTTGTTTTTAAACAGGTTTCCATGCATTCTCCGTATGATTTCCTTCCTAGTCTAATTACATGATATATTTCTCTTCCAGTACTTTGATTTACTAAGGCAAACTTCTGCAATATAACAAAAGAATATGCTCCCTTTGGGGGGAAGAGAACTCACAGCACATAACAAAACCTACTTCAGGAATGATCAACAAAAAAGAAAAGAGGTCATGTCAAAAGTTTGGTGTTCGTCTTCTCAAAATTGATGCTCCCTCTTTTTACACTGCATGGATTACACTAAGGAAGCTGTCGATGCAATTCAAAATGTGCGAATCCGGTACTGCTTCCTTACCCCTCGTTTTTTAGATTTAGAAACAAGATGGAACAGACTATATAAAACTACGGTATTGTATTAAATTCTGCATGATAAACATGAACAAGAATGTACAAGGACACTAACATTAACATGCAGACCCATACAAACCTCACATAAACGCGCGCTCCATTTCCTAGATATTCCAGTTTTCTCCAAATCAAGGATAAAAAAGAAAAGAGAGAACACATAAACAAGGGCTAATAAACGTTGCAACATATATGAAATACAGTACAGTCAACTAAATCATCGGGACTCGAAATGATCGAGAAAAAGTGCGTGTAGAGAGGGAAACGAACTCAAACGCTACCTCCATCGTGGTCGAATGATGCATATCTTTGATTGCGGCCAACGCACTAGTGCGATTCGTATACGTAACGAACGCGCATCCTGCAAAAGACGACAAGCTCACATAACGCACACGTGAAGAGAACAAAGTAGTACAGAGCACAGGACTTTTCCGTACAAATCTTCTATATAGGATGGATTTCATGGAATGTTCAAACAGACATGTTAGTAAAGCCGAATTCTCCATTTATCAAAAATTTGGAGAAAGAAAAAATGGTTTAAAAAAGTGTTCCGCAATTTTTTGTGACGGCGATTCTTTAATTCTTAAGCAATTCAAAATCATTTAAGTCAAACACAATAAACTATGAAGAATAAGCCATGCGTGAGCATAGCGAGGTACGAAATGACAAAAAACACCACATAACGACTGACGCTGATCTCGAATAAAGCACAAACATTTCATATGAAAAACAGTACACCAGATAGCAGAAATTGGGACTGAGAACAGAGAAACTGAAAATCTCACACGAATTTACAGAGAACGTCCTAACCTACCATTCCAATGATATATTTAAGAGATATGTTGATCTTTACTCAAACCAACGACTACGAAAAGCTATGAACTTTTTATAATTCTCTGAAAGAAAAAATCTCTAAGTGCTGTTACCTCTGCTTTTGCCGTCGGTTTCTCTTAGCACAGTGCACTCCTCTATATGCCCAAATTTTCCAAAGTAATTTTTAATGTCGTCCTCATTGTGTTTTTTAGACAACTGACCAATAAACAATTTTCTCTCTGAAAACTTATCTATAAGGAGACAAGATGTTGTAACTATGCAAAACATATCGATAGAATTAAACTATACCGTTTCGATTTTCAGTATCGGCGGGCTTCATCTGTACTGGATGATGCATCCCATCAATGACCTCGATGTTATGTAGAGCACTTTGAGCTGCAATCGCATCCCGACGATGATAAAATGTGACGAAGCAACATCCTGTAACAACAATGTTGAGTACTACAGCAACACCTAAAAACAATGTGATCATAACATACTGTGTACTACTAACGAACTTGAATATGAAGTGTTGTTAAGACCCAACTTTCCCTATAGTGACAACGATTCATTAGTGAGTCTCATTCTTGAACTGGTTCCAGATGGTTGCCAAGTCTTGTTACGCATTCAGTAATACTAAACCTCCCTGAATCCGCACTTAACAACAAATAAGCATTCCTGTGCGTTTAGCAACATATACGCAAGAAAACCACCCCATACCGTAAACCCACAATCAACAAGGCGAGATTTTTAAAAGTCCGAAAGATAATTTTGACTTATTATTTACTGCCTATTATTTTTAACAGCAGGGCATATTGCGAAATATAACTTTCAATGATGCTGAGATATTTGCAAAACTCCGGACCGCAGATGTCTGCGGTGGGGAACGAACGCGTTATTGTACTTTCCGGGGAGTACCGCGTTCACCAATCCCGTTAACGGGTGATTGCTGATGGCAAAAGATCGATAAAACTAGCTGAGAGACAGGCGAAACGAAGGACCCGCATGGTATGGTGGTGAACGCGTTACTCCACGGAAAGGACAATAGCGCGTTCGTACCCCACGGCAGACACCTGTGGTCCGAAGTTTTGCAAATATCTCAGCGTCATTGAAAGTCCAAAAGATATTTGTCATCAGTGCCAGAATCTTATGACGTAGGTGGTAGGTATAGTTGCAATGCGGCAAGTAACCCTTCCCAATAGCAATTACTCCGACAATCTCGGAATGTTCTAATTCGCACATCTGAAAGGAAATTTCAAAGCCATGAAACCTCAAGCAGCGACATAACCTCCACCTAAACTTCGAGGTAAAATTCTAGCAGAACGAAATATGAATCTGAAAAGTAGATAATTAAGAATGATGTTGAAATGTTAATACCAAAAATACGCGGAGAGAAAATACCTACATGAAGTACATAAACGTTAGCAATAGATCCCATCAAATTCAATACTGCTACGTATATCGGATTAATGTATGATGATGTATTCAAGTAAAAATGATATGAGCTTCGAGAAAAATCGATCATGAAGATATATAGGAGGATTAAGGATAAAGAATAAAACTCTCGGCGTTGACCAATCTCTGAGGGATGCGCCATACATTCGACTTCAATAAGCATCATTAGAGGTGATTGAATGTGTATCCTTTACAATGACTTGCGATGATGACCTTTACAATGACTTGCGATAGCCTAGCGATGTATCGAGCCAGTGCTGCTATTCTCCCAGACAAGTCCGGTACCAAGTTGCCGACCCCGGAGGGATGGAAGGCTTGATGGGTCATAGGCGCCGGGATCGATTCCGTGTGCAGCAGTGGCGCCTCCAACCAGTGCGCCACACACGCCCTTGTAGGAAGATTACCCTGATTTATTACAGTGCACAATATTTTTTAGACCATAAAAAGAATATGCCAAAGTGAAGGCTACGAATTCCTTCATCAAAAGGCACTTCTAATTATCACACTAATCACGACGGTTTTTGTTCTGGAACAAGCATATAGAACTACGTTTAATTACCGACCATCACCATGTAATCCATATCCGTCTTGTGTCTTCTCCCTAGCAAACGACTACGTTCTTTTCTGTTGTACTTCTTGTTCCAAAACCCGGTTTTGTGTGTTCTTTATTAGAAAATTTCTTGCTTTTCACATCCTATACGTCCTTCCATGTACCTTCCTATGCCTCTAGAATATATCCAATTCCTGCTTGTGATGATAAAAACTCGTCCATAATCCAACCACATTGCTATCAGCTTTTGACAATATTTTGTAAGATATGCAAAAAAGTACATTTTGGTACCACAATGTCTTAATTTTTTGAGATGACTGAGAGATAGACGAAGCAAGTGCTTAGTGGGTAGCATGTGAACCTTCGACAAGCATAATTGCGGATTCGAAACACACCTGAGGTTCCGAATTCTGCTCATATCTTAGCATCCTTGTGGTTATATTTTGGCATTTCTTATACGTTTTTTATATCCGTGATCGCATAGAATGACGGTGAATCCTCAGTGGGTTTGAAAATGAAACAACAACCAATAACTGGTCAACACTTGAGTTGTACGGGGTTAAATCATGTGACAGACGGCTGTGAATGGACCAATGAAATCTCTTTTACTACTCGTAGAAAAAGAATGGGAGTGAAGAATACGGATGAAAGACCAACAGATAGGGACAAAAGAAGGTTGGGTCGAGGCAAATGAAAACTGATTAATAAATAAAAAGATTCATTGGTTTCTTCCTCTTAGGTGTTCTTCAAGGTTCTTTTTTAATATGGGAAAAGTTAAGCCGCCATATTATCGTAGTTGGGAACCTGCTCTTACAGGCCATTCTCTAAACCTCAAGTTATGCTAAGAGAGAGGATTAAAAAGATGATGAGTAATTCCTCGAATAATATAAAATGTAGTAAAATAGGCTATAGAAGGTCAGTCCGCTTGCCTAATTTTCTAATACAAACTGATAGTTTATAGGGGTTACACATCTGCATGAACTTGGTTTTCCCACCTAATAGTGAAGAAACAGCATTCCACCAATAGACACATAAGAGGTAAGCACGGTATCGAGGAGGACCTTTGTGACAATATACAAAATGATACATGATTTTAATGGATTAAATGCTTAAGTCCGAGTTTAATTCAAACAAACAGAGCGTAAGTGTCTGTAGTCTCAATAAGCCATGTCTTCGACTATAGTGAACAACACTACTAGAAACCGAAACATGCTGCTTACTTTTGTAAGTTTTGTTTTTTTTATTGTTTTACATGGCCTATTTTTCACATCTACAGTGCGGATTCCAGCACTTCTTACACTCGATCCGTTCCCTCGCATTCATCATCCACTAAATTCTTCTAACTTTAATGTATGGCTTCGGCTGCTGCTTGACAATTTTCATTTCACCTTAAATCTCGTAGAATGCTGGTCGAGTCAGTTGTCCATGGAGACCTAAGATAGCCTTGGTAGAGCGTTCACATTTGGACTAGAGCGAGTGATTTTTTCCGGACAAATCCGGTACCAGTTTCTCGACCCCGGAGAGAAGAGAATCTTAGTGAGTCCGGAACGAGATCGAGCCAACCATGTTCGTGATAATGGGCACCATTACCAGTGTGTTCGCCTCCTTACTTTTGTATAAAGTTATCTAGACAAGTTGCAGACAATGTGGCAAAAATTTGTATTTGGAATGTTACCATAATCCTCATAGAAATGTTAACTGTAGAATTCACAGTTAGTAAAATTATATATGACAGTTGTAAAATTGCAGAATTGTAACTGTTGCAATTATAAGCCAATTCTGCATAAGAAGTGTATGCTTCAAATATTGAGGATTTTGATTACATAAACGTAATCACGTGTCAACGGGATTGATCTGGAGACCACAGATCGGCATTGAACTCAGTTAAGCTATGGCTATAGCTGAAATCACAATCTTGATTTTTTGTCTACTGCATACCACAATGCTTCATGGCAGAGTATTATGTCAAACGCAACAAATGCAACCACAACGATGAATGATGACACTGTTCGATAGAAAACTAGATGAAAGAAAGGCGAAGTGAAGGACCCGCATGGTATGGTGGTGAACACGTTACCCTGGCAAAGGTAATAGCGTGTTCGACCCCGACCGCGGACACCTGAGGTGCGGAGTTTTGCAGACATCTCAGCATCATTGTAGTTGCTTTTCACATAATACCTACCGCGAAAAATTGTAGTGGGCAGTAAATAAAAAACTAATACTGTGACCTTCTAATGTTTTCATTTTCTTGTGAAGCCATCATAATGTATAATTTATCTCAAAAGCTAAACGGAAGGAATCAAACGGTTTTGGAAACTATTGTGGAAGTTGTGAAGACGAAAAGAAATAATCTCCTAAAACACCTCTTCAAAACCATGGTTACCGTCGCCTCGGAAACATGGAGACAGAGTAAAAATATAAGCATTGATTCGAATGCAATTTTTAGAGATATGCTAGAAGTAAGCAGTTCCATGCAAGGAGACGCAAACCGCAGTTCACACTCACATTAACAATATAAACTAGAGAAAGATGTCATACCTTTGCTCACTTGTGTCTGCCTGTCCCGTAGAATGTTCAGTGAGAAGACTGGACCATACTTTTCAAAAAGCTTTCGACAATCCGGTTCATTCCAATGGCGAGGAATCTGAAAAAATACTGGGATCGATGAGTTCCACTTTATTCACATGGATGTCGAAGTTTAAACCCTCATTTAATACCTCATTTCTTATCTCCAGATGTTGTTACAAAAATATCCATTTAAAACCCTGATGTCACACATTTCTCCAAAACCCTTAAACTATGTCAAACTAAAACTGATAGCAAATTCCGAATTTCCAAGAGCAGCTTTAGCGTGGGAAGTTCTTCCAAGAAATTCATGATTTGAATATTGCCTACGATGATTTTAGTTCACAGGAAAAGCAACAGTCACCTATATACATCATATATATATATATATATGTATATATATGTATACATCCATGCATATAAATACATAAATATGTGTGCAAACACATGCATATATATGTGTATATAAGTATCGATAGCCAACTAAACTACAGCCGAACAACGGACAGATAATTATCCAGAAGAAAGATATTATACTATAAACTTAGAATGAAGCGTTCAGTTTGTAAATCAGTACAAATATCATCCATTGCTACAGGTTATAACAGCATGAATCATGACATTAATTTCCAAGAGTAATTCAAGCTCTTGTTTGCTTCAGTACACTTCATGTATATTGATAAAGACAAAAACCGATGAACACGTTTGCAATGCTGATGTCATTAAACTGTTTCCTTGACCGAGTTCAATACATTCGTATCCCTACTTCTTTATTAATAACCGCAACCAATTTTTAATGACCACAGAAGATTAGTGCTTAACCGCAACACGATAGTTGAAGCGCAGTGGTCAGAGAGGCTCTATAATACAAACTGAATCTTGCGCTGATTCGACCTGGTCCCTGGGATCACCAAGCCACCCATTCTCCCGAGGTCAACAAATTCTAAATAGACTAATCTGATAGGATAAAAGCACTGGCTTGACATATCTGTAGGCCACCGTAATTGATTGTACGGAGCAGATATGCCATGTACACACACCAAACTACCAGTGCGAAGCATGATGCAGTCTAATGCATGGTGCATCCTTGAAAGATTGATCAACATCGAATGTTTTACCGTTTTTTATCTTGAAATGTCAAATGACGCGCTCAGCAATCGCAATCAATGTCGTTGTTACCAAATTCCCGCAGTATTTGTAACAATAGCAGCATTTCTTCCCACTATGATCTTCCGTCACCGTTCTCTCTGAACGTCGAAGCGTGCACATAAACCCAATAAACGTTTGCCAATGCACGAAAATAAAAGTAAAACGATGTCTGCGTGTACAGCTTGACCCCAATCGCCTACACTAACAGGGTCCGGCTGGCTACCAGTCCGGTGAATACGTGTTGAAGGAATGAATGCTTAGCAGCCCCGTTCAACTCATCTCTTGACCCCGTTCTGATAGAGGTCACCATATCTTGTCCGTAATTCTCGCATTCACGTAACATATAAAACTAAATGATTAATACAAAAGAAGATATCATACCACGATTACCGCATAAAGGGAGCAGGGTGGCCCCCTTTTCATGAAAAGTCCTCGTACTTCTATCTAGTGGTACGATAAAAAGTGGAGAACACCACCAACAAAACCTGTCGCAATGACATCCTTTAGCGAGAGCATTACAGAAGCTGGAACAGACATTCACAGTCTTTTCCGGCTTCTGTAATGCTGTTCGTTTCATAAAACAATGGGTACTGAAACAAATTTTTCTCGAAACCTCGATGTTAACGTAAAAAATGATTAGGTTGCGAAAATTGGGAACTATAAAATTCACCTCGTTCAAATTTTTCAAAATTTCCTATTTATCCCTAACATACTATTTGAATAGAATGGAAGGAATTTCCTAAAATCACCGCTGTACACTAGGTTGTCTTTAGCCCCAATATTAGCCGTCAGAATACAAGATAAGAAAATAGCCATTTCGGATTGTTGGGAGGAAAATCTGGAGACAATTGTGTATTTGCAAAACTCTGGACCGCAGGTGCCTATGGTGGGAACGAACGCGCTATTGTCCTTTCCGGGGAGAAACGCGTTCAACACCACACCATGCGGGTCCTTTGTTTCGTCTGTCTCTCAGATATTTCTATCGATCTTTACCACAGCAATCACCCGTCAGCGGGATTGATCTGGGGCGTCCATAGCTGAGAGACAGGCGAAACAAAGGACCCGCATGGTGTGGTGGTGAACGCGTTACTCCCCGAAAAGGACAATAGCGCGTTCGTTCCCCACCATTGACACCTACGGTCCAGAGTTTTGCAAATATCTCAGCAACGTTGTGGTTGTATTTCGCTTAGTACCCTGCCGCGAAATTATAGTAGGCAGAAAATAAAAAGGTATAACATTACATTTGCGTATATGTTTGCATGTCTGCAAACGGCTCCATATTTACAAAGAAAAACTAATTGATAAAAATGAACAACGAGACCAGAATATACTCACAAAAAGCTTCCCACATTTCCATTAAATCTATTCTGACATATTTTGATATTCTGAGAGAAGGCTTAAAGCATAAAGCTTTCGGCATTGACCAAACTCTGAAGGATGCGTCATGCGTTGAAATTCATCATGATTGAATGAATATCTGGCTCGTACAAAGACTGGTGGTGGTCCGCAGATGTATCATGTCAGTGTTGTTATTCTCCCAAACAAGTCCGGTATTTATTTGCAGCCACGGAATGATGGAAGCTTTAGCGAACCAGAAGCGCAGGATCGATCCAACGATCACGTGTGTAGCGCGGCACAGCTGTAGTTACTACTCAACGCGCAGGCTTTCTTTGATACAATGTGATGAAATATTTTGCTGAACAATCGATACTTTGAAAAAGTAACAGCTGCACACATCGCCAAGCGATGAATGTTTGGTTGCAGCGAAAATTTGTGGCAAACAATTCTGATGTGTGAATTCATATTTTGACAGGCATATCGTCGTTGTATAGAAAACATCTACTAGAAATAGAAAGACTCGTAGTAGAGAACTTGGGGAAACACGGAAAGTAGGCGAAAAGGAAAGCGCTTTAAGATATCTTGGTTGAGAATACAATTTATGTTTTCGGGCGTTATAAATTACTACGGGAAGAAGAAATCATGACACGAATCTATCGCGGCACCTGAAATTATTTGAACAAAAAAAGGATTGACGACTTCATAGAACATTTATAGACCCATCTGAAAGTCCCTATTTCTGGAAATCACTGCTAGAGCGAATTCGGACACACATCACCCATAGAGATTGACGCGCAGCCATTTCGTTAACATCTTCCAGTTTCCATATCGATCGCCAAAACCCTACTTGGCCGCAATCGCAGCACTTTTTCCATGAATAAGGCGACCCACGACGATAAACACTAGTCGTCGTTTAAAAGACGACGGGTACTCCATGAGAAATAGAAAGAAAGCGGAGAAATGTTTGAACCGAGAACCTGGTCACTGGTTAGAGATTAAGTCATATTCCAACGAAATGGTTCTTTACGATATCAGCGTGCCCGATAGATAAAATATAGTCTATGCAATGTTACAAATGTGAAATACTTCCAAGTGTGTTTGTACGCGAAAGTAAGAATCAATACCTATTGAACAACGCCGATGTTAATAATTGAAAGCCGGACCTGGGAACTGCTACACAAGATCCCGTAAGAATCAATTTTGTCAAACATGTAATTATGGTGGTTGAAGCACAACAAGTGCCACGTCGTAAACGACGTACCTGGCCGACAAACATTTTTATGGTATCCGGGTCTGGATCCAACGGCGTACTCGCAATGGCCTTCGAGTCGTCGCTCATTGTGCGTGTACGTAGCTGAAACAACTACGGCTGAGAAAATGACTAGCTCACATGAATGACGAGGTTAATACCAACATCGTAAACAGCGTCAATTTATAATCAACGACCGGAACTAACGATAGCGTAATAATGAGATTGTTTTGTGACGCTTTATCATAATTGCAAGCGAATTGTTTTAGTGTGTGAAAAAAATGTATGTGAAATTTGTAACGAAAAAAAAATCCAATTTAACCCGAAAACTGAACCACAGGTTTAAATAGGAAACGAGTTAAACTAATAGAGGCTAACAGAGGACAAAGTAAGTGATGAGTAGCGAAACGGATGAATTCTGAAGTAGATTTACTCGCCGACACTTTCGGTAAATGAACGAAGAAGAGTAGGTTAGAGAGTGCATAGTTGAAATTGAATCGAAAGCACAATGAGATTGGCAAGCCAGTGATGATGAAAGCAACAATGTTTGGGCACACTGGAAAGAGCAGCATTGAACCTGAGCGCATGGGCGGTTATTTCTCCAGGATCTGTAAACCTATAGCCAACTTTTGAAAACAAGCAAAGTGCTGGTGGTGGGCGAATATTTATAGCAGGAAAATGAATAATGGGAAAATGTTTCGACATTCTCGGTCGAAAACATACATACACATGCGTCATGATCGCAGTTCGTTAGCTTTCTTAAGACGACCTGAGGAGTAACATAAGCAAGTTACGATAAGGAAGAGAATATAACGAGATGGATTTACCCACCACTGTGAACGTAACGTACTACTTGCTTTGAGCGGGTTACGCAACTAAGAGTAGAGTGCAAAACGGCATTACTACGCACCAAACGTGAGGATGGGCGGTGCAACGGTTGGTTCTTATTTACAACATCCAGTCGCCACCGCAATAGCCGCTGCCGCTCAACAACAACCAGGGCGAATCCAACAAATCAAACGTTCTCCATCGAAAGTAATACTGAATGCTTTATGAAGGACAGAAGCTCAGAGATCTGCTGTTGCTTCTGTACGAACAGGAAATAATAGCAAAATCAAAAAAGCGGAGTATGAATCACAAGCCTATAACTTTTCGGGTTTTTATACCACACTGAATACTGCGACACTAGAGACCTCATTCCCATTTTCTCCTACATCGAGTTTCTACTGGAAAAAATGCCTCAAACTGGAAAGTAAAACCTATTTCATCTATGATTAAACAAACTCTGCTAGAGCACATTTAAACAAGTCTGCTTTCTATTGTGGTCTTCACTCGAAAACAAATAGACGAAAGTATTAAAGTAACAGAAATATAATAAACCAATCATAATTCTCGAACTTTCATTAAACTGCTGCGGTTAAAACTTCAGTGGAAGCTGGAGACAATCACAACGATGTTAAGATACTTGTAAAACTTGGTCCTCAGGCCAGATTCGAACCTATGATTACTTTTTCCGGAGGCTCACGTGTTACACACTGCACCACTGAGGCCCCTGCTTTGCCTTTCTCTCAACCAGTTTTTTTTATCTAACGGTGCCATCAGCAATCAGCCGTCAACGGGAATGATCTAGGGATCACAAATCGACACTAAACCCAGTTAAACTAAGGTTGTAGTCGCAATCACAATGCCTAGCTTGAATAACTTGACTGCTGTCACCACAATACCCATTACGGCTCTCCACTTTAGTGACAACCCATAGATGGCTTGCCAGAAGCCATGAATAGATCTGCTGCTCCTTTTTGTTTTAGAGAATATAAAACCTTCGAACAAAGTGAAAAGAGATACCTCGCAAATACCTTACAACTAAAGAACAATAAATGGAAATAATTGTACTTAAAACGCATAACTGCCTAAAATTTAGTGGTAGTAAGCGAAATTTCATGAAGAGAAATAACGGTGCCAACCAATGTCGAAAAAACCTGATAAATAGGCTCAAATCGACGTGCTAAACACTGTCTGATCCACAAACACCAGACGGCGAGTACTGAAAATCTGAGAACACTGTAATACATGTGCTTCATGATTCCGTGGAAAACTGCGCTCGACCAGAATCGAACATGTCAAGTAGGAGTGAAATCAGCAGGTCCTCAAGCCACAGGGAACCCAGAAACGAACCAGATCTCGTCTGTGGATGATTCATACTATACAAAACCAATAGGTTAATTAAACCACGAATGACATCTCAAAATGTGTCGTCTAAGTATTTATGTGAAAGATAAAAGATCGAAGCATACGGTGTTGAACTATCTCTTAAGAATGCCTCATGCAAATTCTATCGCATTAAACGGTGCTGCTGACCACATATATTTAGCACATACAACGATAGGTGGCGGCGTAGCGATGTGTCACTTCGGTGTCTTCAACCTACTAAGTAGTCTGCTCTCAATCTGCGGCCCTATGATTTGCCTGGGTGGTGGAATCCAACCTAAGACCGAGTGCTTCATGCAAGGCACCTAACCACTGCGCTATACATAGATCTGTATTTAAAAAGATAACATAAAATGAATTACTAAAGAGAAAAACATGATGCACCTACAGACTGAGCGTTAAATTCTTGATATTTATTCGTGCTTTTATGCACTTCCCGACAGTTTTGCTTCCAAAATAATTCTTAATAGGCGAGTAGGCAGCGCAGTAATTTGAGTTGCTGTGCAATGCACATGGCTCCTTAGCTCGACTCCGCATCTAATGCAAACCAAAATTTTTCCAGGTTTGCATATTACTACCAGACATGTCTGAGTGAACAAAAACACTGTTTTGATAAATTGGTAGGAAACAGCAAGTCGTTCTATAGGCAAATATTCATTCATTCACCCCAACTAGGCTTAATGAAGTTGGATGCATGGTGCGCGCATAAGGAATAGATAATTTTCCAGTCCAACATCCTTTATGGTTATCGACGAAACTTGGACTGCACAACTCCCATAAGATAATCATTGGGATCCACCTGCAGAAATATGGATGTTGGCACTCCATAATTTCATATAAACCCAATTTAGTACTAAAAACTGTCAGTAAGCATCAGCTACGGTGTTCGTATTTACAGTGAGAAAGAAGAGTTACTAAGCAAATGACAGATTGAATATTAATTGTTGAAAAAACTTCAGCAGTGGTAGAGGAACCAGTGTTTGGTTAAGGTTTCAGGAAGAAAAAGGAAACCGGCTGAGAAAATTTAATTAAGCGTGGGCCGACTGGATTCCAGATTGGACGACAAACTATAGGTGGAAATAAGTTACAGCACTAAAAGTGATAGACCAAAGACGCTTAGCGCAGAGTAGCATACGTTTTGCTGTAAACATATACAAAGTCTATAGTGCAAAGAGTTCGGCATCTATAAATTCCTTAGGAATGCGTCGTACATTCCATTCAATTATTCAATTAGACATAAAAAGGTGGTTGAATGCAGATTTTACGAACAGAATGGTTAGCGGTGAACCATCGATGTATCAAGTCGGTGTTTTTATCCTCGGGGACAAGTAATGGTAACAATATGTCGATCACGAAAAGATGGGGACGGCTTCCTTCGATCAGGGCGTGTCTTCAAACTAAAGACCACTGTATTGTAAGATACCATAAGTCGCTGCGCTACAAGCACAAACATAGAAGGAAAAGGAAACCTCGGACCCAAATCCTTCAAATGAGATTAAACAAAGAGAAGAAGATTATCAAAAGTACAACCTGGAAGCGTTCGTGAACTGTGAGATTGCATCGTTATGTTATGACAACGACCAAATGTCTGACCAGTAAAACATCTCAACAATATAGGGACTCACGTTACCCTTAGAATCTATACTTGTGATCCCAAACTAAAGAATGATTGCTGCACAAACAATGGTAATAAGCGTTGGTAATTCCTCCTCAAATAGCTTTTTCAAAAGTCCAGCATCCACATAAAGACATTATGAACTAGCCAATACCACTTTTAAAAAACTGATACCCGTCCCAGACCTCAGGAAAACAGTTCTCTCTACAAAACGAAATTTGTATGCACGATTAACTTCTTAGCGACCTTGTGTCGGATTTTGTAATGCATTAGCCTGAAATTAACTCAACTAGACATTTGTTTCCTGGCCTTAATCTTACACAGAATAACTGACCTCGAACTCCTGGAACTACCTTCTTCAAAACGAGAAAAGTTATAACGAGAAAAAGTAATGAATCCACAAAAATCTAAAACTCACTACTCTGCGAAGTTCTTTAATAAGTGCAAGCTCAGTCCAATACACAATTTAAAATCATTAAACCTGTGTAGAGATTGTTCCTGGTTTATGTGTCCAATGAAAAATGAATCAAAAAATAGCTTACATTAGATTAGAAGAACCATTCATATCAAATGCAAATAAAGCACTTCTTGAAGCAGTCCTACCAACTTTACCTTATGTCAAATTAGAAGAACCGTCCGTATCAAAGATAAACGAAGCACTTTTTCTTGAGGTAGTTCAACTGCGTCTCCAGATCGATACTACCGTTCTGCCAAGGTAGCCCACTAAGAGAAACCATCTTTTGCTTCTGTTTCCGCTTATTCCTTTTTTGTCGATATTACGTCATCTGCAGTGATCACTAAGCCATTAGATGGCATTATGAGCAATGTGTATCCCTTTACTCTTCATTATTACGCCCGCCTAGCAGCAATCATTACAAGAAATCAGTCAGACCTGCCATTCTCATGATTTATCCACGGAAACAGAACGGTAGCCGATAATGATGAGGTTGACAAAGGTATAAACCTTCGCCGCACATATAGTGATTTCCCAAACAGTGGAGAACACGTAAAACAAACGAACAGTAGGATACCCGAAAAAAACCTAAGCTCCATATGAAAACCCAATACATTCTTAATAATGAGTCACGAAGTCACAAAAGCCATTACGGTAAAAATAGAAGATAAATATACTTCAGCAAAGAGAATAAGGAAAATTTGTACACTATTCTGTTAGCTTCCATTTCCGTAACGATCTCGAATACCACTGGTGGAACACGGCTTTTATCTGTCCCAACATTTCTTAAATTCCATTCGATTTCTCGTATACATAACTCATAAATGTGAACTTTTTAGTGTTATTTCGGCAGTTCTCTGAGTATTTTTCTGGTCTTTTAAATGTAAGTGAATGCCAGCGAAGTTGACTCTCTTCCGAAACCCGAGATAGTCGCGCTGCTGTGTCCCTAGATTGTCACCATATGCTTCCACCAGATTTTGTGAATTAGAGGGGGAATTGGTCACAAATGAGTCTGGTAGCAATTTTCCAAACTTCGAATGACTGAGGCCTAAGCTGGATCGACAACACAGGACTACTTAAGAAACAGCACTGGGGTAGCACGACATCGAGGATAAGTCATCACGCTAACAACTTAAAGGTCGACTTTTCTGTAAAAAAAAGTTCTTTAGTTCTTCTTCAATTCTTCTCTAAACACAGTTGCAATGCACTTGAAAACTGCGACGTCAATATATATGACCAAAAATCCACTAACGCTTCCATAACTGTTAACATCGTGGTATAAAGGAATTCCTGAGTTTGGGACTAAAATGTAGCCGCGAGGACCACCTCTTCGACAGGTTCATCGAGGATGAGGGGGCACATGACTCTTCTAAACGAAAACGAGGAATAATTCATAACATGGTGAAGGACGGTTATCCAGGCTCAACCACATTCTCACTAAAAATTGTGAAAATATTGGGCTTCGTTCAAAAACGAAAAAAAGTGTGGTGCTCTTCATCTATGCTGAGAAAGCACAGCTTAATGGGCAGCACTGGAGCCCGATAGAGACCAACTGAAATTTCACTAATAGGTGTCAATAAACGACTAACAGAGTCACATGTTACATAGACGATCACTTCAAGTATTGCTAATACTCAAGTTCCAAATTTGGTGAACCAGTCACACTCATAGTGAATTTATAGGACTCAGCTATTAAGTGTTTTCCTATTTAGCACATAATACGAGTCAATTCCGAGTATTTGACTGAAAATTAAACTGCCCTACCAATATGAATGTGTCGTTTTCTTGTTCAGCAATCGCGAAGTTTTTAAACAGCATACATTTACTTCTATAGAAAAACACAATACAATACAACGCTAGCTGACGTTTCGGCAGTATCGCTTTCTTCAGAGCCTGGAAGGGTATGCTGATATACAATCTACTAGGCCAAACGGTTCAATAACACTTACAAAAAGACGAAAAACTCTATGGTAATTACATGATCAACAACTTCTCGAAAAACCCACGATCCCGTATGTTCGCATCGATTTTTGATGTGGGATGGTGCAGTCATCAACCACATGCGACTATAATCAGCTGTTCTAAACTTCCTCATTGGAAGTCACGAAAAAAGCGGTGGGTTGGTTGGAACCACGAAACAAAAGCGATCATGCGTTTGCTCATAAACGCAGTTGGATTAAACGGAAGGGCATTCTACTTTTGATGCGATTGAATGATTTACACCATCTGTGTGCACGTACATATATGGTCAAGCCAAGGTTCTGCTTATGTGTGTACCGATTCTACACTGCATGTCAATTTGGGCCAGTACTTGAAATCAAGTTACATTGTTTTCCACTAAGAAGCCCAGTTAACCAGTGTAAAAACTGCTGCCGTCTTTCAGAAAACCTAACCGCGTATAAGTGTGGCGATGGGCACAGAAACCGCTAACATAGGTTTGTATGAACTGCAGAAACACCCTGTTAAGTCAGGAGAATCCAGCTAAATGGAAATTGTGCTAGAACCATACGATTTCTCGTGAAGAATATTCAGTTACACAATCAAATATTTTAGAATGTGAGATCTTTGCTCACGCACTTTTGCATAGAATTGTCTGCGTGTGCGCAAGCTGTATTCTACAGTCATAAGCCTACAATCAAATGGCTTAAACGTACACTAGAAGATCATCGAGGTTGTATCCTATGCACAAATTCTTTATTTACTCGGAGGAAGCTCAACAGACTAGCACTGATCAATCCTATCACCTACGACTAGATCACGACGAGATGCTCGTGGACAGGTACTTAGCTCCTCATGAAAACACAAACCATAAAAGGCATCCAAAAGTACGACATTCTTCTGTCGTGGTAAGAATCTACTCGTGCAACTCGGCGATTAACCGGATTACAAATGAGATAGTCAACACCGATGAGATCCCAAGCGCAGTGCATATTTGGGTCATCGTTATCTTCATTTTTTCACCTCGACCGTACCAGTTCTGACATCTTGTTAGAGAACGTTTCCAGAAAGTTAATGGCCGTTCAGAAACACACTACTAACAGAATGACAATCTGTAACAACACCGGGTATTTGAAACGATGAGTCTTTCATGCACGGGGCTTTATTTCAAACATCGACTTCCCTTGAACCTAGGCATAACTAATCAACATGTGCTTTTCAGCGACAAGTTAACATGGACCAAGGTTTTACTGATAAAGTTGATATTGATAAACACTGACGAAAGTTTAAACATTTTATTAAAGTTTTTATCGACCTTGTGTTAACCTATAGATGAGAAACTTAACACTTTACACCTAAAAGAAACAGTGCCATCCTTTCGCGATTAGTTAACGGATTTTAAAGAAAGTATATAATCGGCCGATCGTACTAACGAGAAAGCTGATATGAACGGATCATGGAAATTAGTAAAGTACGAGAGAGATTCCATTAATCCAACACCGAAATGTACACTATATCAGAAATCAGTCGATGAATGCCTCAATATTTCCAAATTTTGCTCTAAGCATAAACTTTAGGAAATCAGATCAAATATCTTTTGATACCCAAGTTTATTTCTAGCAGTAAATTTACGGCAAAGAATCGAAAACTGACTTTATACCTTAAATGTAGCACAAAAGCACCAAACGAACGAGGCCTCTCCAACGAACGTTATCGAGGTCAATCGTGTTAAGGAAAACTAGTTCGATAACCGAAATCTTAACTAATTTAATCAATACTCGTTCCTACCCAACGGTTTACTGTCTCATCGTTGCTGGGAGGTGCTCCTACGTGTCGGGCAGCGATGTACAGAGGGCGGGGTTCACCACCCCAGCTGGGGCTCCCAGGCTGGGAAGGAGCGCGGCGTTTCAATCAGGAAGTCTAGCTAAGAGTAAACCAATATTAGGATCCACCACCGTCCTGGTATGCAATTAGTGGCATGGTGGCAAATCTCCCTCTGATCAACAAGGGCCACGACTGTTTGTGGTGATGACGAGCTAGCCAGACTTTGGCTAGGGTGAACTCGGGACTCCAGGAAACACAAAAGCTAGACCAGGAAAACTCCGAAACGATGGAAATTATGCTGAGGGCCACACAACCAGTGAAGACGGGCCATCCATGTATCTCAGTTGGTACTCTTCTAATCCTGAGCATAACTCCACTAAGTACGCTGTGCGTATATCTCCAGGATGAACTGTGCTACTATAACAACAGTAAAATTCAGCAACAGCCCTGAGAACTAGGAAAATCGGTAGGCACAGGTAGTTCTAACAAATTCCACCGACGTACTGCGATAAGCTGAACAACAGAAAACCTATCGCATTCACTGATGGTAACATTACAGCACCTGAACAGTCTTGGAAATCCTTCAAAACGCCCTCACGACTGAACGAATGGTTTTAACAGATAAGTACTACGCAAATTAAATAGTAACAAGTATCGATTATTGCAGTAGGAAGCCCCATGATTCAGTACTAATCAATACTGAAACTATTGGCGAAATAAAACAATAGTGGAAGGTTCTCCCTGACAGAAACAGATTGTAAAGTGTTGAGAACTGCTCACTAAGCATATTTTCAAGAACAGTGTCCTATAGAAACAGTTGAATGGCTACAAAAATCAAGCATGAAGGAAAAGGAAACTGGAGATATAGATGCAGACGAACTTTCACTGAACCTGAATTGAAATACACACAAGTCTATTAGAGAAAGTATTCTCTTAATCTAATACTAGTAAGAAACAACCTCAATGAAGTAGTAACATGTACTCTTCACAGAGAGTACCATAAGTACTTCAACTCAGACTTCATCGATTTGCTCTGAACAGGACTCGATTTTACAAAAGAGAAACTCGGCGAAAGTAGTTCTCAGAAATCCTCTCCAACCCATCGGTTTGCTCTTAATAAGATCCGACTTTACAAGAAATTAGGCCAAAATTAGTTTTCAGAGATCCTGTCATACCTTTCTGTACATTTCCTTCAACCACCGATACCAAACCAGACATCGAAATCCGCTTACGGACAACAGAATGAACTCATCAAAGAGTGGAAGAACAAGTAAAAGAACAGACAACAAGTCAACTGAACATGAACGTGAATGAGCCGTACTGCATCTGTGATACAAGATATTATTTTAAATGATGGTGGACAGAGTGCAGACGGACAGAGTCGCGACATAGACGCAGAGCGGACGACTTCGCAAGGCCAGCAGGCGCTCGAGGCCGACGCGACGAATGCCGGCTGCGTGCGATAAGATCGTTATTGATCGCTAATCGGTCGCTAGCCGATCGATAGCGAGGCCTGTTAGCTGTTCGTTCGCAACGGCAGCTAGGACGTCAATGGCGAGCCATAGTCAGTCCAGTACTTAGCTCAGGAAAACGGTCTGACTTATTGTAATGTCAACTATTCTCTAGATACTGCTTTTTTTTTCATTAATTATTGTAATAATAAGCGGTTGGAGCAGTGGTAGTGATCCAGTTCGTTACGCGGTCTGCGTAACCTAGCCAGAAGCTGCATCGATCCCTCTCCTTGCCCACCAAGCTCTCATCCCTCTAGGGTCGTGAAATTGGCACCAGACTTGTCTGGGACCTGCTGAGTAGCTCCGCTCAATGCTGGAAAACCCCAGGACGGCTATCGCAGGATTCTAGGCTGAATCGAATGGACTAGCATTCAATGACATTCATGACAAAGAAGGAAAAGTCTTCAAGCAGCAACCAAACCCATATGCGAAGGAAAAGTTCGGCGACCATAGATTATGGTTGGATGCGAGGTAACATATCAAATACGGGAAGTGCTGGGATCCGCACAGCGTGATGCATGTGACGTCAGGTCATAAGGTAATAAGATAAAGATTTGTTGTAATCATCAATAGACATTGTTTACTCATGCCTCACATATTCTATAAAAATCAGTAAGGTGGTTTTCAAGTTGCTGGAATGCCTCTCCATTAACCTCAGAATTGAGTAATTCACTGTATTCTTGATGAGCAGACAGGAGATTGCTATTGCATCATTTATTCCCAACAGATGATGGTTCGATGGTTTCGCCTTCTTCAGAACCGTTTCATCCTTTGTGAGCTTCCCGGTTATTTGTTGGAGAGCAGCCTCATAGAATCCTAGATGGGTGAGGAATGCGAATAAGGAAAAAAGAAATGAGCAATAGCTGGAAGGCTTACAAAAAATGAAACGGCACTGAAGAAGGCGAAACGGCCGAAACTTCAGCTATTATCAATAAATATTGCAATCATAGCCCTGTGGCTGCTCATCAAGAAAACTGAAATGTGTTTCTTTTTTCTTTTTCTCCTTTTTTTCTTTTTCTTCTTTCTCTTTTTTTCTTTTCTTTTCTGAAGAACATTTGTCAGAAAAATCTTCTATTTCTCAGAAGAATTCTCAGGAACAGTCGACGCAAAAAAAGATAATAGAAAACATTTACCTAAAGCCAATTCTAGAATACGGTAGATTTTTGGCTTGATTTATAGCGGCGGGGAAAGGCGCTCACTGATGGTGGAAAACGAGGTTTTCATATGGAAATGAGCCCATATAAATGCTATCGACACAGTAGAAGGTGCTATTCGGGAACAGAAAAAGAAAAGAGCCGTGATATTGGATGCGCTGTTCTACAGACGTCGTACAACCTTACAACTGAAAGTTGGCACATGTTTGTTTATGCAAGGGCATGAACACACTTGAATTAACATGTCTGATGCAACCACAGTGATGCTGAGATGTTTGCAAAACTCCGGACCACAGGTGCCTGCGGTGGGGAACGAACGCGCTATTACCCTTTCCAAGCGCTAACGCGTTCACCACCACACCATGCGGGTCCGTCGTTTTACCTGTCTCTCAGCTAATTCTATCGACCAAGGCCATCAAAAAAAGTTAACATGCCTGATTTCCAATAAACTAAAGGTAAGTTTCGAAATGTCAATAGAAATTGCACATTAAAGAACGTTCTAAACTTAGCGAATCCCTCCAAAACCACTTTCGCACTATCGCCTTCTACACATTATTAGCTATAATCTCAATGGTTTAACGCGTCAGTATGGTTCCGAAGTGCGTATATTTCCGAGACTGTCACTTCACAATCTTAACCCTTTTATTTACTGCCTTTTTCTTTTTAATGGCAGAGTATGTTGTGAAATACAACTCGTATGTAATGCTGAGATATTTGCAAAACTCCGGACCGCAGGTGTATGCGGTGGGGAACGAACACGCGCTGTTGTCCTTACCGGGGAGCAGCGCACTTCATCACCACCAGCCGGGTCCTTCGTTTTGCCTGTCTCTCAGCACCACCTAGCAAAAAGGGTGATTGGCGGGTGGTTGTTGATGGCAAAAAGATCGATAGAACTAGCTGAGAGACAGGCAAAACGAAGGACCCGGATGGTGTGGTGGTGAAGTGCGCCACTCCTCGGAAAGGACAACAGCGCGTGTTCGTTCCCCACCGCATACACCTGCGGTCCGGAGTTTTGCAAATATCTCAGCATTACATACTGTCACTTCAACTGGAAAACAGTTGACATTCCACATACCTGGAAGGCCAGCTAGCGGCAAGATGACAAAGCTGCCCATCAGATCAGCAGATGACAGTAGATGAGTGTGGTATCGACCTAGGAATGCTCTAACACCGATTTCGGGACTTCAGGCAAAAAGTGTTTTGCCAATCAAGCAACATGCCATTGGCAGAAAAATGTGGGATTTGTGCTGTAACCCGCATAATTCTTCGTGGAGACATCGTGACATTATTTAAGGTAGTATTTATTGTATAGAAATAATGAGCTTCAGGATGTTTAGAGTGTCGCATTGGATGAGTGAAGCCTGGCGAGAACTGTTGCGCAATCTATACATACGGATTTGTGTTGAATAAACAAATAAGGAATACGAATAGAAATCTGGGTGCAATCCGTTTTTTCATGTGTAAGCTTATAGGGATTTCCATACAACCTTACTCAGGTTTTGCAGTGATGGCTTGTAGATATAAAACAGGATTTGTAATCTGTATGCCATATAAATTCTAAGCCTGACTACTTAAAACACAGATGGGACTAAAAACATAACATCTGGAGACAGAATAGCATCATCTCAATCAGCGAATCGGTTGACAAAAAACCTACCAAAGCAACCCCAGATTTAATTTGCCCGTCTAGTAATGGCAATGAACGCTAATGTGCCTTGTCGACGAAATACAGTATGTATTCTACTGGAAATCGGGTAGCAGTAACCTTATTGCGAAATTAGGAAACCCACAAATGACGATGTTGGCTACTTCCTTATCGGAAACAATAAATGCAAAGAGTCTCATGCCGGAAATGTAGTACTTTTTGCAGCCCTCGATCGAACCAGGCCAAATGAGGGTAACTAGCGCGCGTCAGGAACTGAAGGAAATGTTATTGGTATCCAACCGAGTCATTCGATGACTAACGAAACTACAAGTCGTATAAAGTGTTGTTTCATAACCTGCAAGTATCCCGATATGGGGGAGATATTAAATGTTTAACATACATAAAAATGTAGAGCTAGTTACGCTATCCTACTTAGTAAACAGGCACTTTCGCTTACCGGAAGGGAAATCGAAACGTTGGAGCCGAATAAATGGACAAAGAAGTAGACGTGTAGAAATAAGAAGCATGAGTAAGAGAAGCAAGTCAGTGGAGAAGTCAATGTGGCAAATACTCAATAAACTACAGGAGAATAAAGGAGAAATAGGTGTTTGGGAGAACATAATGGGAACCAAATTGAACCCTGTTTGAGAGATATCCTTCTTGCAATGTTGTCGACATTAACGTCGTTTGCATCAAGTAACTCGATGTGTTCATTCCACCTAGTGGTGCGGTGGAGTTCTACAGAGAAATCCGCCCTTTGAAAAGATGTAAAGATCCTCAAACTGTTTGTAGGAAGCCCTTCATTTCCATCATTCCCGGGGATACGGTAGTGTGACCAGCAAAACGTGTTTTTACGTAATGAATTTTATGTTCTTTGTGATCGTAAGAGATTATGAACATTTTCAAAACTAGCGAACAAATTACAGAGTGCAGCAGCTTTCTGTTGGTTGGAAGGAATAAAATACCATTCATGAAGCGAGACAGAGACAGTGTTATAATGGAATGTACAAAAGGCATGTGATAGTTCCCAAGATCGACTTTCTCTTAACCTCGGCATTGGAATGTGAATGCGTCGTTTTCTTGTTCAGCATTCGCGAGGTTGTTAAACAACATGCATTTACTTCCATAGAAAAACAGTACAATACAACGCTAGCTGACGTTTCGGCAGTATCGCGTTCTTCAGAGCCGCTTTTTACGTGACTTCCAATCAGGAAGTTTAGAACAGCTGCTTTTCGTTGTAAGGTTATTTTGACATTAGACCTAGTAAAATCGCATACCAATATTAACCCAGCAACTATTCTCGCCCAAAGGCGACCCTCCAAATACAAAGCGCAAAAATGTTCCTTCGTCGCACACTTCTTCATTCTGGCAAACATCTCGTTCTGCTTACTTCGTAGTGCAGCTCGATGCAGCTCGAAGTAGTTCCATTTCGTGGAGTTCACTTAAAAAGTGGTTCTGAAGAAGAAGGCGATACTGTCGAAACGTCAGCTAGTGTTGTATTGTATTGTTTTTCTGTGGAAGTAAATGTATGCTGTTTGATAACCTTGTGATTGCTGAACAAGAAAACGACGCCTTACAGATTAGAAGTTTAGTTTTCCAAAGAGCAATCAGCTAAGTGGAACAGTAAGGCTTTCAAGGTAGTAAAATTTCCCGAAATTTCTCACTGAGAAAGTGAAAGTGTTCGTGAAGACTTTCCTAATGAAATTTTTCCGTCAGTTTTTAAATTTCCAAAATTCTTCTCACTAAACTTTTCGAAATTTCTTGACTAATGTACTGATATTATCTTTTCGAGATAGAGAAGAATAAAGTAGAATCGCCAAAGGTTATGTTGCGATTTTGAAAACTGTAATCGATTCAAATAGGATTCTACTTCAGTAAATCCTCCTAGTGAAAAATGACAATCAATGGCAATACGTAGATGAAGCTGGAAGCCACTGCTAGGAACTAGTTATGGTAGTTGAGAAACTAGTTGTACGCTCAAGCAATTATGGGAGAGACACGTATCTGCAGCAAAACATGGGGTTTCTTGCTGTGTGGGAAGCCCAACATTCAAATACACAACTCATAGAATCTTTAGTGTTCGATATATCACCTATAATGCCATTAATATTGAGAAAGGATCCAAAATAAGAGTTGTTCACTTACGATAATGTGATCTTCTTTTTTTCATAGACTTTAATGTGGGGAAAACAAACCATATAGTGGTAAAGAGGATAATTTCGGTAAGCACACCATATCAATACCGAGTGTCTTACAAATTACCTGAGGCGACATTTCTCAGACAACGCCTGAAATGCATTGGGTACAATGCATTTGGTTCGTAAACAGTTCTGATCGAGAAGTCTTCTATGGTTATCGAAAAAACAGTTTCGAGAATTATTCGTTAATAGAGCAGGTTCTTCTAGGAAGTGATATGTTAAAGAGTGTTGTACATATCGAATTTCAGATAACGTTTATTTTCATTCATTTATTCCACATAATCCAAAACCACATACTGTGAGGTGATCCAGCACTTCTCCGACTCGATTTGTATCCTCAAATCCATGACACATGAAGGTCTTCGGATTTGTGTCTGAGCTCTGCTACTGCCTGAGAATTTTACTTTTTTTTTAAGAATATTGTTGAATGCTGGTGGAGTTGATTCTCTTTGGAATAGCAGTGAGAACAGTCGCCAGCCTTTGTGGAGAGGACGGCGCTTTCACCAGACAAGTCCGCCACCAATGTGCATTAATCCGAATACTCGGGAGGGCTAGGAGGTTTGGCTACTCTGATACTAGGTTAAACGAAACCTTTCGCGTATTGGGCGACTCCCTAGCATTATGTTACCAGAGCGCCTTTGGGTAACATTAAATGAAATTTCATTCACGGAAAATTGTGGCTCCTTTTTAAGCACAGCTTTAGATAGAGCACCGATAGTGATGACGTTCACTACGGGCAATGCATGGTTGGGGAAAGCAAAGGCCCTAGTTTGATCTCGTAGTGGGCTCACCATGCCTCCGATTACCCCGGGGTTGGCTAAGTGGCACTAGACCTGTCTAGTTCCATCTCAGTCTCTACATCACAGCTTGCTCAGGATTTTAGGAGGAATCAACCGAACTGGTATTCAACGATAATCATAAAGGAGACGGAAAAATTCTCAGGCAGTAGCCGAACCCACATTCAAAAAAGTTCGAAGACTTTCATGGACGATGGATGCGAGGAAGCGATCCGAATGCAAGAAGTGCGGGGTCCGTACCGTAGATGTGAGAGGGGTTATGTAGAAGGAAATTCGGTCACATGTGATAAAGTTGCTTCAAAAAGAAAACTGACTACTCAAACGAGCGCTGAAAATTCCTAAAATTTGGGTTTAAAACACGAGTTGTTTAAATAAACGGTTATGTTTGAAATGATATGGAAATAAGGATTCTACCTGTGTTAAAGTAGACAGAAACAGTGTGAAAACAACGAAAACATGTCCTATTGTAGTCTCATATCTGGTGATCAAATGATCTCGGAAAACCATTTCAGCAACACACATCCTCTTTGGAGAACGAAAAATGAACCACTTTCTTTGTACTACACGGATCCACACAAGTTACTAGTTTTCAAATTCAGCTTCCTTGCTGCGGTTGCGGTCATCAATCACGTACTGAACAGTTAGCAGAATAACGATGCGAAATAAAGTGCAGAAGAATGGAAATAAAAGATCGAAAGGTGGAATGGTGTGATTAGATGGCAGGAGATGAACTGCTGAGGAAAGCCGCTTCAATATTCTATAGACTGCGGATTTAGCGTTGTCGGATTCCCCATCTTGCTGTATTGGGGCATTTTTTTGGCGGAGTTCAACCTATTGAGACTATTCAGGTGTTTTTAGCCTAACTGTTTCCTATTGTTTTTCTTCTTCTCACTGTTATAGCTGTTATCTAACTTTTTTAAAAGATTCTCTTCAGTCTAACTATGTAGATGACAGGGTGCGTGTGGCCCAGTGGTCGGAGGCGCCCTGTAACATCCACGTAGGATCGATCCCCGTGCCCATGGCTCACGAAGCCTTCCATCCCTCCGGGGTCGGCAAATTGGGGTGAGACTTCTCTGGAAGGATAGCAGCTTTGGCTCGATATATCGATAGGCCATCGCAAGTCATTGTAAAGTTCAGATACGCATTCAATCACCTCTAATGATGCTTATTGAAGTCGAATGTATGGCGCATCCCTCAGGGATTGATCAACACCGAAAGCTTTATCCTCTAGCTTTATGCAGATGATTTCTGTTACGTAGGAGTGTTCAAAACTTGGTGCTGAAGCTTTCCTAATGACATTTAGTGCATTATTTCATTTGATTTTTGCTGCAACTTTGTTTCGTTTTCCGTTCAAATTTCACCGAATATAAAGGATGAAAAAGGATGAAGCTCTCGACGTTGATCAATCCATTAAGGATGCGCCATGCATTCGACTTCATTAAGTGTCGTTAGAGGTGATTAAATGCATACCTGGCCCCTACAATGCCTCGCAGTGGCCTACCGATGTACTGAGCTAGTGCTGCTATCCTCCTAGAAAAGTCTGGTACCAATTTGCCGACCCTGGATGGATGGAAGGCTTCGTGAGCCATGGGGACGGAGATCGGTTCCACGTCTGTGTCGCAGTGGCGTCTCCAACCACTGCGCCACACGTGCCTTACACTCACCGAACATATTTTAGCAAATACGATCGTTGGTGTTCATAATGAGATCTTATAAACTGTTCTTTCTAAACAGCAACCCTACAACAATAGTTCTTTGTCATTTATGACATTTTCGTTTAGTGATTTTTACTCTTCCCCCCAATGGTTTACCGCCTCTTTAGCTGGAAGATGTTCCTGGGTGTCGGTCTGCAATGTAGAGAGGAGGGAGTGGCGGATTCATACCTCAACAGGGTCTCCCAATCTGAAAAGAGTCCGGACTTTACCATAAAGAAGTCGAGGTAGGAATAAACCAATATTAGGACCTATTACTGCCTTGGTATCAAACTAGTCGCATAGTGGCAAATCTTCTTCTGATCCACAAGGACGACGACTGGCTGTGGTGGTGACGAGCCCGTGCAGACTTTGGGTAGGCTGGCCTTAGAACTCCAGGGAACCATAATGACTAAGCCAACAAAACTCCGAAACAATGGACAACGGAAATTGGGCTGGCACCCGCTCAGCCAGTGAAGACGGCCCGTACAAGTTGGGAATAAACTGGAAACTCACTAGTTCGTCGTACTCATGCTCACGTTTTCGGGAAAAAAGTAGCGTTATTGAACTGGAAGGTATGCCTACCGAAAGTGCAAAACTAATATCTTACCATCGTTCTAATCCACAAATGCTGACGACTTTCTTTAGTGAAGATAAGCAGAACAGCCTAGTACGAGTATCCTAGAATTCCAGGAAGAGTCTTCTCAACCAGCATTCAACAACATTTATAAAGAAGACAAGAGATCGTTAAGCAGCAACCGAATTGTCACGCAAATCCAAAAAGCTTTGTCGGTAACAAATGCGAAGAGAGGAATCGAATGCAAGAAATGCAGGGATCCGAACAATATATGATGTCGGATCTTAAAAAATGAATTAAAATGATTAACAAATAGAAGGTTGAAAAATGACGACCTAGTGAATCATTGCGTATACCTGAGTGAATCTAACTGCACTTTCACAAGAAGGTGTCCATGAGTACGACATGAGAAGAGAGTGGAAAAGCAGAAATGAGTTTTTTCCTATCAATATGCTCCTTGTACAAATCAATCATTCTACACTCCAAGTCCACTGCCGCTACTTTCAACAGCAACTGAAAGTAGAAACCAGCGAAACTTACCAACACCAAATATAGACTTTTTGAATAAATGCCAAGAACCCTACAATGAATAGCAGGGATGAATGCCCACAGGTCACACGCGATCTGGCTCCGTGTGTTCGCATCAATTTTTGATGTGGGGTGGTACAGTCATCAACCATATGCGACTATAATCAGCTGTTCTAATCTTCCACAGTGGAAGTCACGTTGAAAGCAGTGTGTTTTCGAGAAGCCGTTGGTCATGTAATTGCTATAGGGATTTCCGTCTTTTTGTATGTGTTATTGAAGCATTTTGTCTGCTAAATTGCATGTCATTATACCCTTCCAGGCTCTGAAGAGGGCGGTACGTCCGAAACGTCAGCTACTGTTGTATTGTATTGTGTGTTTTTATATGGAAGTAAGTGTATGCTGTATGGCAACCTCGCGATTGCTGAACAAGAAAACGACGCATTCATATTCCTATGCCGAGGTTAATAGAAAGTCGATCCTGGGAACATTCAGCATTTCAACGAGAAGAGACTTCCCACATCGTCCACCTGTAGTCGAGTACAGATCAGATCCCGATTATCTTCATTAATGACGCTTGCAGAACAACAGAGAGGAGTAAAAGAAGTGCTGAAAACCGCATGAAACATGAAGACGGGTCACCGAATCGTTGATAAATTATTTTATTTTTACGCAACGTTGTCAACGAGATATCTAGTGATGGATTATATATTCTGTCACGAAAAAATCATGAGATTCTGGAGGCCACAAATCCTATAGAGGCGTTCTTAGCAGCATACAGGAATGACCGAAAATTGGTAGTTGACTGACAAATACGTAACTTGGAAACGTAGAGCGAAATGTACTTTTGAAAGCACAAGGTAAAATATGAGCGCTCAGTCATGGCATTTATTTTGAAACAAGGCGGTCAAATTTGAGCAGAAACGCGTTTCTCCCCAGAAAGGACAATAGCGTGTTCGTTCCCCACCGTACAAACCTGCGGTCCGGAGTTTTGCAAATATCTTAGCAGGATTTCATAACGTTTTTGAGAAGAAAAAATAGAACACCACTGGTTGAAGGTAGAGCTGTAGTGAGTTTATTCAATCAACAAAAGCGGTGTTCTATTTTTTCATTACCATCCGGTAGCCTAATAGGAGTAAACTTATGCCGCAACAGATCCCATCAAACCATTAATGATTGTTTTTATTAGAATCACTGGAAGTAAAAAAATATCATTCCAAAGATGTTCTTCGCTCTGTATTTGTCGAATTAGCGGACCCCGCTGGACAGTTCTAGCTTGAAACACGCGATGATTAATGAGATTATGAGTGATAAAGGTGATATCGATCTCATCTAAGTCCATGATATTTCAATGAAGCGAAAATTTCGACATTGAAGTTTTCCCAGCTTCTTTGCATGCAATGCTTATCGCTGTTCCACCCTGGGCACGGCGGGGCTGTTTTGTGATCGACCTTAGCTGAGAGTGCTTTTTGGTTTTCGGGAAGTGTTTGCAGTAAAAATTTATGCAAATTCGGTTGGTGTGCAGCTAGAGACTTGGGGAAATGCTATAGCTCTTTACTTGAGGTTTTTATTTCTTTCAAAACTCGACTTTCTTTAAACTTATCATGGCTGATCAATTTGCATTCTTTCATTGACAAGCTAATACGAGGCTGCTAAAAAAAATTTTACAGATAAGATATTCATATCAGCGTTGAACATGCTATGTTCCGGAAGGCTGATAGCAGCATCTCTACAGCAGACACCATCTCGTGGTCACTAGTGATTGAGTTCTGCATCAAGATGAAGAATAGAATTATGTGGAAATTTGTAAACTTGTATGAAAAAATTGAGTAAAGATAAAGGATATTTACTGACCACTAAGAGATGTACCAAGAGGCATAGCAGTGCCATCATAAAAGTTGGACGGACACAGTTTGAAATAAAGAAAAATTTTCAATCACCGAATGTTTTTGTTAAGAGCTTTTGATGCGGTTTAAGTATCAACTTATCGAGGAACGAATGAAGAACAATAGACCCACGTTTTGCATCTTGTGAAAATCAACCTAAACTTTGGTCAGAAATAGTGCGTGCGATAACGGAATCAAGACAGAAAGACCTTTCTCCCCATCTCATATGAATTCAACGGTATTGATGAGACAATTTCATTCATTTTGACTATCTTTCTAGAGAACTTTTCAAATAGACAATGAAGTTGTTCAAGCTGAGTTCGTTCTGTGGAAGAGGAAAGGCACGGTGTCAGTGGTCTTCATAACGGAGACATCCGCGGCTGATCCACAAGGCCGATTCCTAGTAGAGCATATTGAGTCATTACGGAGTGGATTGTAAGCAGGATCTCTCATGAAATATTGGCGTGTAAGCGAGTGTAGTCTTCCTAGTGTTGTGGCTACTTCTTTACACTGGATGTACCGTGCACTATCGTGTGTGGTTTTCTTCTTTACTCAAGACGACTCCCGCTTAGTCATGTTTTCTAAATCCACTTTACATTTACATTATTTTACTAAGGCGGAAACAATTATTTGCTATTCACTAAAACGAGCCGATGTTGTTCTGTCTTCACAACGAATGAACCTAACAACGGTTATCATTTCCAATATATTTCTTCAGCGATTATTGACTGATATTCTTTTCTGCATTTTGTGAAGCAGGTAGTCATTTTCATAAATAGAAGCCATTAAAGAATGTGCTTGCAATTTGAGTGCTACAATGGAAACGCTACTCTCAAACCTTCAGTTTTTTTGAGCAGTTTTAATCAGAGTCAATTTACCGCCATCGAAAGTGACCTTGAAACTATTGTTTGTTTCGCTGTACTCAACCGATCGTGTGAGAAAGTTGTCCTGGTTCATACACTGGGTCGCATAACGTCACTCACCACTCGCAACAACGAGAAAACGCTCAAACCAGAAAAACTCATTAATCAACATGCATTTCCCGTATTACAATACATGATGTAACGTGCTTAACACAATTTATGGTAACATTCATTTTTATCAAATAAATCTTTTGAAAGCACGAGGTCATAGAAATGATCACCATGTACTTGATCTTCCAAATTAATTAAGACTTAATAACCAGGAGCAGTTCGAGGGGGAGGACAATGATCGCAACTACCTCCGGACCCTGGCTGTCCAACTGCTCCTTGTTCTCCAGGAGCACCTGGATTTCCTGAAGGACCATCTCGTCCAGGGTCTCCAGGTGGTCCTTGAGGTCCGTCGTGTCCAGGCTGGCCAGGTGCTCCCGGCCTTCCGTCTGGGCCGGGTAGTCCAGGCGGTCCTGGAGGTCCAGGGGGTCCATCTGGGACGGGTACCTCCTCAATAACTCCAGGCTGCCCTTGCTCACCAGGAAGGCCTGGCTCTCCGTCGGCACCAGGAGGTCCTTGTGGACCAGGTGGACCAGGTAGACCCGGTTGTCCATTCGGTCCGGGCTCTCCGTCAGCTCCTGGATTGCCATTCGGTCCTTTGGGGCCTGGTTTTCCAGGTGGTCCTGGCGGTCCTGCAGGACAGTCAAAGCAGAAGTCTTCAGCTGTGGGCACTGCATCAGGATCAGCATCAGCACCAGGTTCTCCATTTGCTCCAGGCAAGCCATCTCTTCCATCAGTTCCGTCTTGACCAGGAGGCCCTGGCGGTCCAGCAAGCCCTGACTTACAGCTGCAGCATGTACCTGCTAGCTGGGCGGAGCTACCTTGAACTCCAGCGTCAGACGGACCGTTGTACTGGGGAACATCGTACCCAGCCTGTCGTTTCACGATCCCTCCTCTAACTCCTTTAACTTGTTGCATGCGTTCGTACTGGTCAAAAAGCCCGTTTGTCCTGTGCTTGCAGAAGTCAACTTCTGTTTGCAACGAAGACTGTACAAGTTGCATGTAGTTGTACAAGGAAGGAATAGCAACGATAGCAGTTAGTGTAGCGACGGTACTGAAATAGAACGAAGAAAGCATATGAGAAGAAAGGATTAAAAAAGCGAGCCATTTCAGCATAGGTAAATACCCAACAGATTACCTGATGCAAATGCCAAAGAAGGCGACACGGCGAAGCCCCTCCGCTTCATGCCAAAGCTTCTTCTCGTCGTCGCTATTGGGAGAATACATGACGATACCTTTCGGATGGCCTCGGGCAGGTTTTATATTGATGACATTGTCCCGCCCCTTCTATCGGTTTACCGGTCCTTGTAGGGAACTTCAAGGGATTTTTACACTATGATGCCACGGCAAGCGTGAGAATAGTGCAATAAATCAACAGCGCCTCCGAGAGGAAGATGCCGTATACATCATACTCTGTTGAGTGAAGAAGATAGGTCTTCGACGCAAGGAGAGACAATGCACGGGATAGAGGACGATAGTCGTCTTCCACCGTGAGGAACGTAGTGGCGTGCAGTAAATCAAACCCCGAGTAGTATTTACACTTATGAAACACGAAGCGGTAGATTCAACAGCTAGGAATTTTAATATTCGTCATAATTTCCTATCAGTTGCAGTTCAGATTCGTTTTTAGTCAAGCATATTCAGTTATCGATGACTGAGCGGGCGTCAGATTCCCACAGATTTCAAATGTTCGGACTTATTCGGCCTACGTGCACTTTTTGTTATCAGACCATTTGTTCATTCTCATGAAGCAGCTTTGTGTTGATTCCCTGAAATATTGTAACTCAAGTGTTTTTTTTCGATTTTTGTTGATAACATAGAGGACTGTAAACTTTACAACTGAGAGAAGAAAGCAAACAAGTGGTTGAAGAATCTACTGGCTTGCCAATTAGAAACCATCAGATGCGTGACGCTTCTCTCTTGCCCGCTTACAAACTCATTTTCTTAGTTTCAAATTTTTGTTGTACCTATGGTCGCATGGTTTGCAGCTCTCTCATCTTCTTGCTGTGATCATTTCTCTCAGAACGCATTGAACAAATGGGTGCACCATTTCAATCACAGATATTTTTTTTTCCATTCGGTACGGAATATGGCAATATTCAAATGAGAATGAGAATCATAATAGTCTAATAGTAACTTTCTTTGGAGAACCCATGGCATCATAAACACCTGATTAAACCAAGCTACCCCTTACTACTCAGGAGTTCTAATGGATGGAAAATCTGACCAGCTCTATTACTATTAGACAGATTTTCTTCGTATAAAATCCCTCAATATCAATCAATAAAAAGAATCCCTCAGTTGTTGCTCCATAGCTGACTCAACAGAAAGGCTATGTTACATATGTTGTTTCAGAAACTCAACAAAGAATCCCTATTTCAGATGCACATGATTAACTGCTCCTTCCATGAATCGTTGTGAAACAGTCTTAAGACGGTTCCTCATATCTCTTTACTCCTTAGCATTTCAAGCCTATTTAAGGCCGTTATATTCAACATTCTTGAGGCGGTCGGTGCTTTCGATTGCATAGAACGATTTTCAGCGTTATTTCTTTGACTGACATTTCCATACTTAGTGGAAACCTCATAGAAAGCGGCTCTGAAGAAGGCGAAATCCGCCGAAACGTCAGCTTAATCGTGAACAAAGAATAGTAACACCTCGCGTCTGCTCAACAAAAATACGAAGAAAATCACTTGATCAATGCCGAGGTTAATAGAAAGTCGGTCGTGGCAGTTACTATTAGACAGAGACATGTTTGGTATACAGTAGTGAAGCATTTTGAGCATATCCAATTGATCTACTTTGCAATGCAACTATTCAATTCGAGCAGCACAGAAGTCGAGCCAAACGCTGTCAAGCATCAAGTTCTCCAACTTTTTATTGGTCATAAAGCGTAGGGGAGTGATTTCACTGCTTATTGTCGTTTAAATTCGCAAAGGTTAGAGAGATGAAAAGTGAGTGTATCGGTTCATTTAACCCAATTTCATAGTTTACATATATTATAATAACCCGTTTGTTTCCAACCGTTTTAGTGCATTTTTCAATGTTTTCGGTCTCGTTTATTGGACATTAACGACCTCTCTAATGGGAAAGGCGGCTGACAATGCTGACAAAATATGATAAGGCCTCGTTGGGCAAGAATAGTTACCGTTTTGGGTCTCGCTGAAAAGAAAAACCACTTAAGCAGCAGTGCAGAGCGTGATGTCAAACAACTTGCACGTCGGTGATTCGTGTACGAAATCTTATACGGTGAAAACGAAGGAAACGACCTCAGCTCTTCTTTTTCGCGTTACACATCTTCTCATTCATTCAATTGTGTGGTCAAATCCGCTTCGTAAACGAGAGCAGCTTCAGTGTCGCTCTCACCCTGGCAATATGTCATTCCTTCGAAAAAAAGGTACCGGATACCAAATTGCGAACATGATGGGAATTTGATGAAATTATCGCCTGCTAACTGGAACGTAATTATTCTGGCGTAGAAGTGGCGGAACGAAGAGGTTTCTAAACGGACGTGAAGAAGTGCTGCGCTTAGACAATTCCGAACGACATGCCAGTCAAAGAAATAACGCTGAAAATCGTTCTATGCAATCGAAAGCACCGACCGCCTCAAGAATGTTGAATATAACGGCCTTAAATAGGCTTGAAATGCTAAGGAGTAAAGAGATATGAGGAACCGTCTTAAGACTGTTTCACAACGATTCATGGAAGGAGCAGTTAATCATGTGCATCTGAAATAGGGATTCTTTGTTGAGTTTCTGAAACAACATATGTAACATAGCCTTTCTGTTGAGTCAGCTATGGAGCAACAACTGAGGGATTCTTTTTATTGAGACCGAGGCCCTTTAGTGATTTGTTGAATAGTAAATATGGGAGTTGGTTGGTCTGGGTTAAAGCTGTGTAAGCACGATGGAACGTATGAATGTGATACCCCATTGCCACATACCTTCACACTTCATTTCCCATAATTACTGTAAAACAAAAATTGACTGCAAAATAAGAAAGGTGCTAAAGAGATAATGAAAAAGCATTAAGGTGTATTTTCGGACTGTCAATCTATAGATGGATCGACGTTCACCTCCCAAATTTATAGACTGAATTTGTGTTCTTTTTCATATTCTTTAGAAAACTATGAATTTCATCAAGAATTACTTCGAGAATCGTTATTGTTTGATCGATTAGAAAAATTGCTCTTCACTAAATTCTACGTCATTTGCTTTCTCTGGTGGCCGACGAATCAGAGCCTCAGTACTACCAATCAAATCTATACTTCCTTGAGCGCTGATATAAGCGACTTAACAGTCGTTAAATAAAAATTTGCCAGGCTATACCATCGCTACAAAGAAGGATGATTTTTGTGTTTACAAGTGCAGCGTAATGTGTTCTTCGACCTTTGCTTTGTTCTAAAAAGTGTGTACCTTGGGCGAAGACCACTACGAAAACTTACGTCGCGTCATCGATACCCTCATCCTTTTCTCCTTAGTGTTATGAAACGGGAAATTTGCGAAGAATAGGACATCGAATGTTATTTTTCGTCCTCGTCGATAACATCGTGTTCTAGGCCACAATCCTTTTGAACAAAAGTCGTCTCTCTTTCTGTTTTTCCGCTAAGGAAGTCTAAAACGCCTTAAAAGAAACTGAAAGAATGTGGGAAATAAGGAGATGTAATAGACTGCTCGGTCCTCTTCTTGGCTTTTCCATTGACATGTTTTCAATATGCAGCTGCTATGTTAATAAAATAAGAGTTATTTTCTATCTTTGTGGCGTCCACATAGCACAGAAATAGAAATCGACAGGCACCATTAAATTGTCGAAAAAGGTTAACTTCGCTCCAAAGATAAGAACAGTGTATAAATACACATGTTTTTCGTATGAAGGTTTTATCTTTGCTGTTTTTGTCGCGAAGGAACCCTAGAGAAAACTTTTTGAGTATTACCACATGGGGCCGGGTATACAAACTGGCAACTCTAACCACCCATCTGGTTTTCAACCGTTCGTTTTCAGCTGAGCTGATTTCAGCTGAGCGGTCCCATGTCTTCATCATGGATGGTCGCCTGCTTTTGTAGATTTGAGACTGCGAGCTGATGCTAGAAAAGTTTGATACCATCTTCCAATAGCGAAGGGATGGGAGTTGGTTTGGGTGGCCCGAGGAATGTCAAACTACAGCCTTGTTCGTCTCGAACGGCGCTGCTACTGTTCTACCCACGAGTCATTCGTTAACATGTAGTCTATAAGCATGGGCGCGTGTTGCGCATTGGTCGGAGGTGTCCTGCAACACACACGTGGAATCGATCCCCGCGCCCATGGCCCACCAAGCCTTCCATCCCTCCGGCGTGGCAAATTGGTACCAGACTTGTCTGGGAGGATAGCAGCACTGGCTCGTTACATAAGTAGGCCACCATGAGTCATTGTAAAGGCCAGATATGCATTCATACACCTCCAAACGATGCTTAGTGAAGTTGAATGCATGGGACATTCCTCAGGGATTGATCAACGCTGAGAGCTTCATCCTTTTTATCCTTTTATAGTATATAAGCAGCTGCTATTGTCTTGTTTTATCTAACATAACCCGGCATCATACTTATTCTGTGGATCCAGGCACTTCTTGCATTCGATTCATCCTCCCCGCATTCTTCGTCCACCAAGAACTTCGAACAAACAGCGCGTTGTTTTGGCTCCAGCTTCAGGGATTGTTGTCATCTTTATGAATGTCGTAGAATGCTGGTCGAGTTGATTCTACTTGTCGTCTTAGAGGTAGCTGAGTTAAGGCGTTCCCACGTGAACTGGAGGAAAGCATGGGGAACTAGCATCTTGTTTTCTGATTGACTGCATCACTAGTCACTGGGCTACTCGACATCGCTTAGCTTTCCGCAAGACGAATAAATGAGAGTTGTTGCATAACGTTTCAAAGCCAACGGAAGGATATTGTGTGGTAGTGAGTTGTTTCAGAGGACATTTCATTTTACAAACCACAACGATGCTGAGATATTCGCAAAACTTGGATTCCGAGGTAGATCGAACCACGATTTCCCTTTCCGGGGGCTCGCGCATTACATACTGCGCCACGGAATCGCTTGCTCTGCGTTTCTCTCATCTATTTGTTCATCTACCAGTACCATCAGCAATCAACCAACAACAGATTTGATTTGGGGAGCCTATGTCGGCACTGAACCGAGTTAAGTTGTGGTTGCAGTCGAAATCTCAATGTTTACTTTTTATTTGCTGCCTACTACAATTTTATTTCATGTTTGGAATAATTCTTCACTTACAACTCTACTTTCTTTCGGCCATTCCCGGTCAATAACTTTAATTTGTTGGAAGATTGGTTAAATCTTTTAGTTATGGTATCTGCGTGTGAGAGTATGTTCATCATCGGGTGCGTGAAGCACAGTCGAGAGAGATTCCTTAATGTGCGCTGATTCTTGTCACCTTCGTTTTTCACCATTAGTTTGATTACTATGACTATTTATTGTCTATTTAATGTTTATTCATCTATTTAAGTAAAGAAACGTTTGCTTAAGTGTTTTCTGTCCATGATATTTCCTTGATTAACCTTTTCATGTTGCTAGCAGGTGAAACGCACTCTTGCAGTAAAATTCATGTCCCATTTTCTTCTCAGCTATTCTTCAGCTAACTTATGAAACTCATTAAGTTCCAATTGGTGCCGCGGTCCACTCTACTCGATTGGACTCGAAGAGGAAACTCTAGAGACTCAGGTCGGAAGTAGACACAGCTGTTGTGGACACTCGACTGAATCATTGCGGCTGCGGAGAAGGCGGTACCGCTGAAACGATAGCCGTAATAAAGATTTACAGCAATGCCGTGTTAGCAGTAAACCAAAACATTGGCTAGCCACACCGAGGCTCAGTGAATTCAGAATTGAAAGGCTGTAGTTTCCTAATTTTTTATGCTTTTTACAAATCGTTTGTTTAATGAAATTTGAAATTACTTTTATTTGGCACTAACTTTTTCCACAGCCCTTATTCAAGATTGTTCGAAACTTGAAAATGCAATCAATGGTGCGCATAGAATCATTCGATCGTCGAAATCCTCAGTGCTGTCCATTTTGTCAAATGTGATCACCAATGAATTCCTCTAACAGGACGAGCCTTGAAGGGAAATCGTTGCTTTACGGGTTTGGATTAATGACATTCAGTGCTGGATGTGATTCATAATACAAAAAGACTTTCATTAAAATAATAAAGCAAATAAATGCTAATAACCTATTACTTACATTCTGACTGCAGATCGAAGTATTTTTCACTCCAAGAATTATTTATGTCTGTTCACTGTAGAATTTTATCTTATTAGTGGAACCGTTCTATACACAGACACTTCTGATGTTAAGTATGTGTAAAATAGTTAGTTTCCTTGTTTACAGTCGTTTCTCTAGTTTTTTCCTTCGACTTTCGTTCTATGAATAGGACATCTTTCTTGTGTGGCAACATCATTTAAATACGTTCATAGATCGGTGTGCAACTAAATATGATGTGTTTTTTTTGACCATTTGCTACTATTGAGTGACATAAAAGCCAATATCGTCAAGTACAACATGTGCACAGCTTATGCCTACATTTTGTGTTGTATCTCTGCGCTAATAAACTGAAACTTTTATTTAATGAGGTCATATTTGTGAGAACAGGAAGTTAAAACAGACTAGTAATACTTATATACACAACTAATATCCGGGAGCAGTTCGGGGAGGAGGACAATGATCGCAGCCACCTCCGACTCCAGGCTCTCCGAGTGGACCCTGCAGTCCTGGAGCACCTGGATTTCCCGGAGCACCATCACGTCCTGGATCTCCAGGTGGTCCTTGTGGTCCATCTTGTCCGGGATGACCAGGAGCTCCTGGTGCTCCGTCTGGACCGGGGTGACCCGGAGGTCCAGGTGGACCAACAGGCCCGTCTGGAACGGGCACCTCCTCAAGAACTCCGGGCGGCCCTTGCTCACCAGGTCGACCGGGGTCTCCATCAGCACCAGGAGGTCCTTGTGGACCAGGTGGACCAGGTTGTCCTGCCAATCCATCGGGTCCGGGCTTTCCATCAGCTCCTGGATTGCCGATCGGCCCTTTGGGACCTGGGTTTCCAGGTGGTCCTGGTAGTCCTGGAGGGCAGTCAAAACAGAAGTCTTCAATCGCAGGCTGTGTATTGGGTTCAGCATCAAGACCAGGCTCACCATTTTTTCCGGGTACACCATCATTTCCATCGGCTCCGTCGACACCGGGTGGACCGGGTGGTCCAGCAAGCCCTGCCTTGCAGCTACAACATAACAAATTTGTTTGCTGGATGAAGCCAGCTTGAATTGCATCGTCAGAAGGACTGCTATACTCAGATGGAGTGTTGTACCCGGCCTGTCGTTTCATAATTCTTCCTCTAACTCGCTGAACTTGCTGCATTCGTTCGTACTGGTCAGAAAGTCCGGTCGTTCGATGTTTACAGAATTCAATTTCAGTCTGCAGTGAAGCTTGTACGTACTGCATGTAGTTGTATAGCGACGGAATAGCAACGATTGCAGTCACTGTGGCCACAGTGCTGAATTGTAGTGAAGCAGTGAGTAAGCAGAAATTTAGAGGCAAATAAGTTTTGAACCTATCAGAAAAGTTGTCCTACAAAAGTATTACCTGATGCAAATCCCAAAAAAGGCTATGCGTCGTAGGCTTTCAGCTTCATGGCAAAGCTTCTCGTCGGCGCTATTGGAGGAGTACATAGCGATAACATCAAAATCCTCCTGGCTGCTTTTATAGTGGAGTGTAGCACCGCCTCTTCTATCGGTTTACCGGTTCATCCACAAGTTTCTCGAGGCTTATTGCCCAATCCTTTGGAGCTAAGCAGCAATTCCGTTGACTTTCCTAGACAAATAAACGGTACAGCCTTATCAATTTTTCCCGAGTCTGTTGGCTGCTAACTCTAATGTGCTTGTCCTTTTTGAGATTTCAAGAGTGGACGGATAGCTTCTATTGAGAAATCGTCGCCCAAAACGGAAGCTGAATACGTATGTTTCCTGAACCTTCAGTGCAACCGCTTTGTATTTTAGAGCTATATTTGTGAAAACCATCACATCATCTAAAAACGAGTGCGACAGTTGTCGTCTTTTTTCTAATGGAATGAACCTTCTGTCCAGATATACTTTAGCAGAATTACTTGCACCATCATGAAACAATTACTACACCTTCAACTTAGAGTAGTTTAGTGCGTGTACTCTTTGTTCATCAAGCTGCTGTTCTGCACTTGCAAAGCGACCCATTAATCAAAGCACTTGCTTTACAGTCGCAAAAAACCAGGAGATTCTAGTTTGGCATTCATAACCGGGTACAATTACGCGACAATATCGAATCTCACAATTACTGCCGATACTACTTGGTGGTACTCTCGGAACCTTCGATTCGTTCCATCGCAAAACGGTAGAATGTAAATTTGAACATAATCATGAAGAATTCCCAACAAAGCAATTTGGAAAAGGCTATAATATTTTGATCAGAAATTCATCGAGTTTCATACTGAAACCGGGTTTAGTTAGAAGTAGCTATGCTTTTAGTGCTACGAGGACCAAAATTTCTTCGCATCAGAGCAAATATAGTTTTCCAATAAGTTCGGCGAATCAAATATCTATCATTTATCGTGAAAACCTGTAATTCTTGCCTAAATTTATGTAGGGATTCATTTACGGAGGATTCTTTAGGAAATGTATGAAACATGCTGTCTGCTAGATCAGAGGGCAATTGGATCACATTCATGACACGAATTTCCCTGCAGAAGTGAGCATATGGTCTTTTTTCTGCTCAAAGACGCAGATTCCGTTTTTTTCGCAGCGAACTGGCTGGAACGATTGCTGAGGTATGAACCATTTAATGAAAAGACCGCTTGCAAATTGTCGTCTTCTACTCAACATTTCATTACGTAATAATGTGTCTGCGAACGACAGTAGTCCTCTAGTTGGGAATGGGTCGCATTTTCTGCTTTAAGAACCACTCAAACAACTCCTCAACGTGGTTTTTCAAAATGTAGTGCGGCACATCGTGTTGTTGAATGTTTGTGTTCTGATTTTGTTGGTGCGCGCAAGAATTTAATATGGGCGAAGTGAGCGCGACAAGGTCGTGTGTGAAAAGACCATCGCCGGCGACCTGGCAAAACGGGAAGAGGCGTTGTCCCGTGAGTCCTATTCTTTCAAAATCAAATTAAACAGAGAACAATCGTAGTGAAAATTCGCAGATCGTAAGCGTATGATTAGCCAGTCATTAGAGCTTGTAAAAATTAACACAATGCCCATTACAAACCAGTTCTCACCTTTCAATTAGAGGTTTTTCCTGGCCACATTCAAATCGTAAGTGATAATGCTGTAGTCATAGCTTTTAAGACCGCGTGATGTTGCATGATTCTCCATTTGGCTAATAATATCGCTCAACAGTATGCTCACGGAAAACTGTTGTTACTTACCAGTAGTGCAGGATGAGGGCTTCTTTTGCTGAATGGCTTCTTACATTTAGCGGTAAGTAGTTAGAAAAATCTAGTGGGATCACGATTTCGACAGAATTAAATCGCGATACGTTCAGAGACATGGGCTTTAAAGATCCTTGATTAGCATTGTAAATCAATTAGTTGTATAGACTCTTCACTGAATTAGCATCATCATAAAGGGATTTATCCGAAGATGAAAAGAGCAGATCAGTGTGGGTTTCAATCAGAATACGTCAACATTTTCAGCACTTAGCAACCCTATTCTGCAAGTTTTGCGCCCTACTCATCTACAAGCATTGGTGAGTGTCGTTGCTGAAGGCAAGCCGTTCAAGCATTCAGTTACATTTCATGTACATTTATGACAATCGTAAAGTTATTTTGTTTTCCTATGAGCTTTGCTAATGTTTGGTAATTGCTAAGGGTTGTTGAAATGCTGGCAAAAATTCATTCATAAAGATGAACACTTATTCAGAAGATGGAGCGGATTTCTTATTCTAACGATTTTTCACTTTCTCAGAATTTGCCTTTGACCCTGAGTTTCCCCCTCCTTCCCTCCTGGCAAGCAAAAGTGGACAGTCGGACAATCCTGGCGGTTTCAGTTTCGATGAGTCGCTTTCGTGCATAACCTGGAAATAAATGACTGTAGTCTAGTGGGAACGAAAACTTTGGTACTTTGCTAGGAATAACGAAGAAAGTAACAACGTGAGAATAGCATCCATCTCTGTCTATTTTCGCACTCTTTTTCTACTCAATTTTCGGACAATTTGCGGATTCCAACATGCTATATCTGTGCTTTCACTAGGTGAGGTAGGTGGGTGGGTGGATGGGGAGTGAGGGCTTTAAGAAAAATTTCGTGTTGTTAGTCTAACCTGATTTATTGGATTTGTGTATGAAAGAACAATAACCAGTGGAGCTCATTATTACTGCCCGGAAATTCTTCTCTCTATTTTCACTCTCTTTGTTTTTCAGCTCCACAGCTTTGGAATCGATTTTGGGTGGCATTGTTCTTTATTCAATAAAAACTGTAATTTGGAGATAATAGGTTTAGGAATTCCACTGTATCTTCGCACTTACAGTCGCTTTCATTGCACTTCTAACCACTGCGCTACACGCGCTCTCATGGCTTTTGATAATGCCACGTCTCTTTTGGAATGGGTGATAACCGTATTTAACAAAATGGAGAATGTTGCTGTATTCTTAGATTATGCTCATGCATTGGCTGCAGCTAGTTCAAGGGTTAATTCAACGATCTAATCCTCTGAGCTTTATCGGTTTGTAGAAACTGGCCACCAAACGATAAAACCTTATTTCTTCGTCACACTGACTTCGCAGCTTTCTATGCACGGAAAATTCACATTAAGTGCTTTAATGAGTCAAACAAATGGAAAAACAGAGTGCCACATTGATGGTAGTGAGCAGGTTGGCGCGCCGAGAGAATATCTTGGATATCTAGTTATGATGTACGGCGGGAATCCATTCTCGGGCAGGATAACCTAATCGGACAACGGGCTCGTGTTCTTTTAGGATTCTGAGTATTAGTAGTTCTGTGCTAGAAATACCATAGCTCCTGAGAAATCTAGATGTATTGAAGGCACATATTCATGTAATCCAAATGGCCAGTTTGCAGCGACGAATTGGCATCGGTCTGGCCTTGGAATTTCATTGATGAAATTCGCGCAGCTATCGAAATTTCGACTAGATTGAAATTGTTGTGGGACCCAACTATACTTTTTCAAGACTCGAGTTCACATGCTGTGCAAATTACAGCACTGGTCTCATATGATTCGTTTCTTCGCATCAATCACAGGTCTTTGGCTTTGTGGGTTCGGCTGCCCATGAGAATTTTTGCTCTTCTTCACCAATGTCGTTGCATACTGGTCGAATCGATTCTTCTTTTCTTACCTTTCACTTATGACACTTTTACTTCGCAGTTTTTTTTAGTACTGCACAGAACTATGGACTAGAAATTTCAACAATTACTCATCTGCTATCAATTTTTCAATTTTTCATTTCAAGTACCAATCTGATTAAGGAGGGTTCTCAAGTTTTTTGAAAAAATGGGACCAGTTAAATTCAGTCACATTTACACGCAGAAATGGCGACCGCATGTCGCGAGGATTTCGAAACGTCCCAGTTCTTCCTATGCTCCATAAATAGCACCAGTTTGCCACTGTCCCACTTAAATTGAGTGGTATACAAGAAGAATGCAACCTTATTAAGGACGTGAAGACCTCTCAGCAAAGGTGTCGGTGACGGAAACGTCATCGAGAATACCCGTTTTATGATTTTTTGATGGAGGAGCTATTAAAACAAAAGCCAATCGCCAATCTATTCCATCAAAAAAGTTATCCATAAAACTATTCCTATTCCTATTAACTACTGTACTATTTGCTGCTTAGTAATAACTGTTAATCATTTACCACACATCAGTGAACAACATGTAGAAAATGAGGAAGACGAGATGAAAAGATATCACGTCATATTCCTGTCAATGCTCTTGAGACTAGCAACTCCTCCATTTCAACTTTTTCCAATGTTGTGTTCTTTTCATTTACTAGTTACCTTCCGCCTATCTAGTACTATCAGAAAATAACGGCTTCAGGAAATACTTTTGTGGAACGTCGGCGGTTGATGGGTTGGAGACTAAAGCGTTGTATGTTATAGAGATAGCTCAACGTTTTCTATCCACCACTAAGATTTTTTTTTGTTCAGATTTAAGGATTTTAACTCGAAGGCGCTGAGAAAGAAAAAAAAAAGCAGAGAAACTTACTCGAAGAGGCACCATTCAAGACAACATAGGATTGTAGACGAGTTTCCTTGTGCTATCGCACTGCACTGTTTGCTTACATTCTGTTACACTCGATGCTGATTCATGGACATTGCCTGACCTCACCCACCCTACACCCAATGAACAAGCCAGGTTTGGGACAAATTCTACACTACCTTTAATAGTGCATACTCATTTTTTCAATCACTAGTAGTTGCAATTAGAAAGGCTATTCACCACTTTTCAGTCTCTTCTCGACGACGCTGTTCATGGGGATAATTCGACCGCTCAAATCTGTGGACGAAGGAATGTGCACGGCGAATAACTGCCGTACGACATATTTTCCTTTTCTAAACGTTTGGACATCCTCCAATCGCACACTGACGAAAATTGCTGAGAATGTTTTGCTTTTCGCGAGTATGTCGTAATAGCATTTACGATTAGATTCCACTAATGCTGAAGCGTATGGCGTTCTCGTTTTTATAACCTCTTGTTGAACATTTACGATTCAAATGAGTTTGAGGACATCACTGTGACATGAAAAAAACTGAGCTGGTCTATGTGTGTTGAGACTTCTGTAATGCCTCAACACATCCCAATTTAGTTTCTACTTAATAGTCTTCTTCTGGACATATGAAAGCTGAGGTAATTGATGTTCTTCTAGGAAACAACAGTATCTTATTTAAGCTTATATTAGGGGTGGTAACGAGTAGCTAGAGACAATGTTAAAGTGCTTCTTCATACGGCTTACCGTATCATCGTGGCTGGGAGGTGTTCCTGGGTGTCGGGCTGCAATGCATAGCGTTGGGATTCATCCCACTGGCAGGGTTTCCAAGCTGAGAAGGAGTCCAGCGTTTCCATCGGGATGCTCAGTTAAAGTAAATCAATATCAGGATCTGTCATCGTCCTAATAACAAACTAGTCGCATGGTGTTAAATCTTCCTCTGATACACAAGGCCTTCGACTGCCTTTGGTGGTGACAACATGGGTCAGACTTAAGCCAGGCTGACCTCGGGACCCCAGGGAACAACGGTAGCTAAACCAGCAAAACTCCGAAAAGATAGAGATTATGCTGAGGCCCGCGCCACACGTGAGGACGGGCCATTAAAGTGTTAAAGTATCATAGTGATGTTAAAGTGTTAAGGTGATTAGTTCAAACATCTGATAGAACGTATATTTTTGAATACTACTGGGTTCGAAAGACTCCTTTTGAGAAATTCTTACCTTATATCTTACCCTGCTGCTGTGGAGTAAAGTCCCTTACTTCATGCTATGAAAATGCTCGTTTGTTGTTACCTAAATTAGGATGTTTTCCACTATAACTAAAAGATTTCGTAGCTGAGAGATAAGTTTGTTGGCTCTACTTTCCAAACCGTCTTTTTCTTGTAGAAAAATGGTCACTTGAAAAAACACTTTTTTGTAGAATTGTCCGTAAATTCTCCATGTTAGGAAACAACTGTAGTAACTTTGTTCACGATTAAGCTGACGTTTCGGCGGATTTCGCCTTCGTCAGAGCCGCTTCCTATGAGGTTTCCACTAAGTATGTCACGTAGAGACCAACCGCACAGAAATCACGTGGAAGTATAATGTAAAAATCACTTGGTCAATGCCAAGGTTAATAGAAAGTCGGTCGTGGCAGTTACTATAGTAACTATCAAGCAATAGCACTAACTATGTTGGTTTATATCAACTCATCAGCAGGTGACATTTTGAATGGTCGTGGTCTACGGATGATAACATTTTCTTAGCTGAAAGGGGAAGGGTTCAGGTATTCTTTCGAAATTTGCTATTTAACAACGGCTCTGTAGGATTATTTCCGTCTGTGGGCTTCTCCAGGAAAAGATAATGTATTGAGGAAATCCAAAAGTTGCGGAAGAATATCTGCTTGGTTGCGTTGCTAGGAATAGCCGCCCAATCCATCATCACAAATAATTGAATCCAGTAGAGTACATTACCACTGGAAACCACTTAAGTGCACTAAGAACCGGACAGTGGTTTTTTGTACATTTTCCATACAAAGCAGGTTTTTTTTGTCGAAATGTAAACTCGAATGTAGCAGGGAGGAAAAGCTTAGTTTATTGGAGATGTGAAGAATCTAAATTCACTAGAACCCTTGTCCCACTGGAATATGGAAGGCCAAAAATTTCAAAATCTCAACTAGAAATGTCACACTTTCACAAATAACGAGAAGAGCACAAAAATAAAAGTTCACTTCAATAAAATGGAAAGAACTAGAATCCAGACAGTTTTAATAAAGTGGAAATAAATGACTGTAGATTAATTGAAACGGAAAAAAAACTACTAGAGATAATGAAGGTAGGAATGACGTGAGAATAGCATCCGTCTCTGTCTATTTTCACACATTTTTTAAAAACCTTACATCGGCTACACCTTGATATCACCTCCAATGTAGAATCTTGGTCAATTAAAACTGAAGCTTTTTCTAGTATGGTCGCATTGAGTAAATACCTTTATGGTGTGGTCTCTGCAGTTCTTACAATACTCCCTTTATATTCCGTTTTATTAGAACCGAGGTAGCAGAGTGGTAAAGATGATGGACGTTGATTAAACACAAGGTTTTGGCTCTACACAGCTCTGTTTAAAGCAAGTCTTCCATCTCTCTAGGGTAATGAAGTTAGTGCCACAATTGTTTGAGAGTATCTTTCTTCGACCTACGAAGATTGTTCTAAAACTGACAACGCCTTAGGACGGCTAGGTATAAGTAGAAAAGAGCAAACGTCCTTAAGTAGTACATAAATAGACACACAAATCAGTGTGGCATAAAATGTAATGTCGGGTTATGTATTGTGAAAAATTGCATTACCACTGCTTTAACGTTATAATTATTTGTGATCAGACGATTAGAGAAAATACTCAATCCCGATTAGTAGTTGGCGTTACAATTTTCTTGATTCGTTCAGAACTGTTGTCAAGCTTGAGTACAGACCTGGATTCAGATGAGACAATGACGTGTACTTCTTGACGAATAGCCCCTAAGCACCTGGTTTTCAACACTGAAGAAATAAAGGAATTCACTGGCCCCAGGCAGTTCAAAATAGTTTCTGCAGATATATTGCAGGTTTTCATGCTGACAACAAGACGATAACGGCATTGCTAACAGCACCATCGAATATCAGGGTGCAAGACCAAGTCGAAGCAAAATAGCTTTCCTGGACAGTTTTTACTCATTTTGATCTCGCCTTCGTTCTGCAGATGAAATTTCAAGGGTCTGTCGCCAAGTGCATAAACGGGTATCGAAATCCGTAAAGAACTCGTTAGCATCGTGTTTTTTTCGAAGATTTATTGGTATGGCTACAACAAAACTCCTCTCCCATGAAGAGCGTGGACGAAGAGGTGCCTAACAAAAATGGAATCACCCTCATCAAAAATTCTTTTTTAGACTTGCGCAATAAAGCAATGAAAATTCCTTCGAAAAGAGATATGGCTTCTTTCACTTTTTTTCTAAACTAACAATTCCATAAATGAGATGAAACGACGTAATGATGTAGATCTGATAGGATAGGACTTACATAGGGGTGGGCGCGACGATAAGCTAACGACTCAGCAAAATCTTGCAAGGGATGTTTGGATTGTGATTAAGAAAGCCCTTTTGTAGAATGTGCTTCTGTTGACCACAAAGAGGTAGAAATCGATACCTAAGTTAAGCAATTTTTAGAGGGGATCTCTTCTAATGGAGATCTTTTACATCGAATTCGCACTGACCAAGTAACAAGAAGACAATGAAGCCTAGAGTGTTTTTGATTTATATGCTTTCAGCGCTGTATTCTTATGCTAACTATCATGAAATGCCATTTGCTAAAGTACAGTCACTGTATAGAAAGAAGAAACAACATGGGAATGTTTCCATTTTTTTTTCCAAGGAACGAATGTAAAAGAGAAGGCGATTCGGAAGTAAAACTGTGCTATGGGTTAACACTGAAGCGCTTAGATGAGACGCTACGTGGCGAGTCGCCGAGTGTGGAACGGCAGGTGAAACTGGAAATGGATGGCACTAGATGTTTCCCTTTAGAGTGGCCGTAATCACAACAGAAAAATCTGGAGCTAATTTTCAATCACAATTCAAGACTTCTGTAATCTGCTACTGTTTTTCATATCGGCTTCCTAAGAAGTGAGGCCAGATGCAGTTTAAAGAATAAAATTGACGCAGAGGATGAAATCAGTTCGATAATGAGGTATTCGTACAGTTTAGCATTTTTGAATTTAATCAAAACTAAGCAGTTTTGCAAACCGATGTCTTTCATTTTTGCACTGGTGTCGTAATGTTAGTCTCTAAACCTTTGTGCTTTTTGTTTCATGCGCCCGTACTGGAGTTCTTTAGCAAGGTTTAGTCTTTCGTTTAGGTGATGCTTTTGCAAAAATGAGGTTTATATGATTTTTCAATGTATTCTTTACTGTGTTTTAAAAAACTGGAAATAAAAGTTAAGGAGTAAGAGCCTTGATGTTGATAACTTGCGGGATGAGGGAGGGATGCGTCATGCATTCGAGTTCATCAAACATCGTTAGAGATGATCAAATGCATATATAGCAAACAGCAACAAAAGCAGTGGCCTACCAAGGTCTTAAATTAGTGGTGGTATTCTCTCAAACAAGTCTGGCCTATTTGGCGACCCGGAGAGAAGGAAGACTTGGTGAGTCCTGGGGGCAGGATCGAAACCAAGATCATATGTGTATTTCGACGCGCCTCTAATCACTGCGGTGGAAGAAATCAGAAGTAATGTACTAAAACTTATTAAGTCTGCTTATTTGTCACTGAAGCAAACCACTAAAAGTGTTTATTCAGAAGCGGCCGTGGAAGCGACTGCAAACTAATTGACATCGTAGAGCGTTTAGGCGGTAGTTCGACCACTGCTAACACCGAGTTCTCTAGAATTGTCCTTCGCCTTAAAGCGGTGCTTATTATCGTTAAACAAGAATTCATGGGATCTAGAATCGCAAAGCTGAAGTATAAAATTTTTTTAAAAACTAATCTGAGTTTTCACTAATCGTAATCGTTGGAGACGGTTATGTGGTGCATGAAGCTAAGCGATTACTTCGTCTCCACTCTTTTTGTACACCCACTGCTAATGACGATTGGAAAAATCCCTAAAGTCGACTTTCTATTAACCTCGGAATTTACCAAATAATTTAATACACTTTTTTGATGAGCACAAACGAGGTTGTTGCTGTACTGTCTATTCAAAAAAGCTCACGCTTCGGCGGCTTTCGGCTTCTTCAAAGCCTGAAAGGGTCAATTTGACTGTAATCAGTCAACGAAACACCTCCACAACCAAAACGGAAAGAGCGAAACTAAAATCCTAGTTTGACATTTTTTAAATTTTAAATATGGTTCAACGATGATAATGAAGAGCATTATTGTCCTTGTTGGTGTAACTATTCCAGTTGTTCATATTTCCACCATACCTTCTTTGGCGTTAGCCAACCAAGAAGGTGGTCTGTCTGGTGGACAGTGACAACTCAAGTGTGAATTCCGAGATTTACAAATCGTGTTTTAGTGTGGGTAAATCCGGTTGGTCTTGCAGGTTTCGTCTTAAAAGGCGCTTACATCAGCGATAACGAAGTAATAGAAGTCCCGGTTCCTTCAGAGGGCATTCACTCTGGAAAGAGGGCATGCGACAGTAGACGAGGCACTACGTGAGTTTACAACCACTATACAACTTCGCACACTTCTCTAAGATACCTAGTAGGTAATAAAATCAGAAAATATTTTTTCCACTATCTGAGTGAATAGTCCGCTTTAGCACGAATGATATTAAAGTCCTCTTAACGGTTTACCGCCTCATCGTAGCTGGAGGTGTTCCTGTGTGACGGACTGCGATGTACAGCGGGGAATTCATCCCCCTGGTAGGGTCTTCGAAGCGGAAAAAGTGTTTTTATCAGGAAGCCTAGTTAAGAATGAACGAATACCAAGATCCACCACTGTCCTTGTATCAAAGTCGCATGATGGCAAATCTTCCTCTGATCCACAAGGGCTGCGACTGCCTGTGGTGGTGATGACCTAGGACAGACTTTGTCCAGGCTGACCTGGGGATTCCAGGGAGCCACAATGGCTTAAGCAGCAAGTCTCCGATAGGTGATGATTATACTGGGGCACAAGCAGTGAGGGCGGGCCGTTAAAGTGTCAAGTGACAAGTGACATTAAAGTGAAGGCAAGTAGAAAATTGTGGTTGTGATAGCTAATCATGAATATATTAATTTGACAATTATGGATAGGGCAGCCCAAAAAGCTCACTTAGGCCGCTTCAAATTTATTCGAAAAATTACGACAGAGTTAAGATGAATTAAACCACATTTATTATTCGCAATGTGAACTAGTGTGTAAGACGCATCCCTCAAAAATTGATCAACACTGACAGCTTTATTTCTTTTTATTCGTTACTTATATTAAGTGTATCACCACACTCAAGAAGAATTGTAGCAATGCGAAAGATGTCCTTCCGATTCAGGAATTCCTACAATTGGTGAAGAAAGATCTGGACCTGTCTTGTATCTGTTAAGATGTACCAGCAGGATAATTCCGACTTGTAGAAGAAGAACTATTAGATCGCCTTTGCTCGACGAGAAATACACTTCCACACAAGAGGAGATGGATAAATTGAAGTAGATGGCTCTTTCATTACAAAGACCACTTCGTACTAGCACCTTCGATGTTCACTGAGTACAGAAAACAATGTAGAAGATGGAGCAAGACGCAGCGGTAGAGCAGCTTGGACCCATTCCAGCGCCTCAAAGAAGCGAGTAACCGGAAAGCTCGTTAACTTGATCTAGTAGAACAATTTTCCCACAGTTTCTTGCCATCTGCTATGTGAGTGTACTTTCAAACGCATTTAATCCACTTATACAATGGATTTAAAAAGTTAGACTTGTTATTACACTGTTTTTGCATATTTCTGAGGTAGGTTAACCCAATGAACAACGCTTAAGTGGATACTTGGACGTCTTGTCCTCACTAGTTGTGTCGGCACCAGCAAAATCTTCACTTTTTTGGAGACTTGCTGCTTTAGCCACTGCGGCTCCCTGGAGTCCCGAGGTCAGCCTGGCTTAAGTCTGTTCCATGTTGTCACCACCAAAGGCAGTCGCAGTTCTTGTGAATCAGAGGGAGATTTTCCACTATGCGACTAGTTTGATACCAAGACGGTGGTCGATCATGTCATTGCTTTACTCTTAGCTAGGCTTGAACAACACTGGAGAGCAATTTTTGTTCAGCATCCCTATAGACCTTTAAGCTCCTATTGTTCTGTAAAAAATCACTTCAAAAACTGCTAAAATCTTCTCGGAAAGGACATGGTAGATCCTGAATAGAGTAGCGCGTACGGCGAAATCTGGAATTGTAGTCCACTATACACCTACGGCGATCCACGCAGTGCCAGTGAGGTATCGGATTTATTATGGCTGTATCTATTTATGACAGCATCGAAATCTTGTTTACCTTGTTGCTTTTCATATGTTTATTCATTCGTCCTTTATTCGCTCCTTTGTCCAAACACCGAACTTCTAGCGAATAAGCGTTTTCAGCATCGCTTGTGTCATTCATATCGTTACTCTAGATCCACATTTTCTTGAGAATGCTATCAATGGAATCATTAATGTAGACTATAATATGTTTACTTAACAAGTCATGTGTTTTCTTTTTATATGTAATGAATTATCTTACTATACGGAATAAGGTGAGTGATTGCTGCGAAAGAAATGACAGTATCAAGTTATAAATTTAAATACTTTAAGCTACTTCAGACAGCTTTGATAAAGGCTATCACTTGGAAGTGGCCGTCTAGGTGTTTTAAAACGTGGTAGTTGATTTGAGAGGATTCGTACTGGGGTATGGGGACGAAGAATAATTTTATAGATCAATTTCTGTAAATTCTACAGTGTTAGTTGAGAGACCAATGATGACTGGGTGAACGCATCGCACAGTAGTCTGAGGTGCCCAACGGTACACAGATTGTCTTTGGCTCGATCCCATACTCACCGAGCCCCATCGCCCCGTTCTCGACGACTTTCTTTGGAGGATAAAAAGACTGACTTAATGGAGCGATAGGCAACCAGAAATCATTGTATAAGTACGGTAGATATCTGGAGAGAAAGTGTGCTGCGCAGTAGTTAGAAGCTCTCCGTCTGCAATACACATGGAATCGATCACCTCGCTGCTGGCTCATCCAGCCCCTCCATATATCCCATGGTTTATACCTCTGAGAGGATAGCAACACTGGCTCGATACAATGGTGGATCACCGCAAGTAAAGGCCAGGTATGCATTCAATCGCCTCCAACGATGTCTATGAAGTCGAATGCATGACGCATCCATCAGAGATTGATCAATGCCGAGAGCTTTATCCTTTTATACTTTATTGAGTTACTGACATTGAATATTTGTTATTCTATTGAAGTACTAATTACCATCTCGTGTAAGCTCAAGAAAAAAACAGTATCCATGTCGAGGTTAATTGGAAATTTGGAGCTGCAAACTATTTCTACACTACGAGTTCTTCACGATCCCCACTGCAACCACTGTCCTGTCGTTCACTTTTGATGAGGAGCCCATTGTTGGTTGTGCTAAATTTCATCCTCCTCCAGCATTAGTTAAGGACGTGAAAATCAGTTTTTAAACAGTAGTTGATTGTTATTTCATTTACAAGCGTTACTATGAATCACTATCACATGAAATAAGTGGGAGTGGATATACAAAGTATATCACATATGTGTTCAAGTAGAACCAGGAGAAACCCAAAAGTTGTCTAGCTTGCTAGTTAATACGTAAAACTCGATGCTGCTTTTCCGACAACTGACGATAATTCCGCAATCACTAGGGCGTTTGAGCGGTCCAGAAGGTAACAGCTTTATAGAATGGATTTTCTTGTACTGCTCTACGTTTATACATAGTTAGCTGCATATTTGGATGGTCCGCCTTTAGTAGTGGTGAGGGCCCCAGGACAGTTTCCGTTCATTTGTTTCTTGTTGAATCGTCATCCGTGACAGTGGTCTGTTTCAAACACGGTGACGTGTGCGAGGCATCTTTTGTGATCTATAAATTGATTCCATCTCCCACTTCAGTTAACGTGGGCCGTGAGCGTCGTTCAGGTGGCCGTCAGAGATTGGACGTTGACATCCTCGTAATATCCACTCCACAGTTCTTTTCACCATGCTATCATCTGTTCTTTCTATTTTACAAGTAATCCATTTTTGCTTCGCTGTCGATGTGTGCTTTCCTGGATCTCCAAAATGGATCGGTTTCGAAAACCTTCGCTGTGCCTACTAGCCAGACGTTGTGATTGCTAATTAAACTTCAGAAGGTATTAGTCAGGCGCTCTATAGATGGTGGACAGAGTTCTCGGCGTGGGTGAAATATCAGACTACGTTTCTGCTGCATAACAGAGTACGGAAAGAACCATTGACTACACATCATGCATTGACATAGAATGGTGAGCGCGGATTTACGGGCCCGTTAGTTGACCGCTCGCTTCATTGAGAGGCTAAGATGTGTCTAACCTGTTCCACCGCTACGACTTGATCTATGTTCCACGTTGTTTTTCGTATTCACTGAACGCCCAAGGTGCGAGTACGAAGTGGTCTCTGTAAGCAAAAAGCCATCCGCTTCAATTTATCCATCGCCTCTTGTGTGAAAGTGTATTTCTCGTCGAGTAATGGCGATCTAATAGTGCTTCTTTTACAAGTCGGAATTATCTTGCCGGAACACCATGCAGTAATTCCTAAAGCCGACTTTCTTTTATCCTCAGCATTGATCAAATAATTTTTTTTTGATGAGCAAGCACGAGATCGTTTTACGATTCTTTGAGAAATGAGAATAAAATATCTTCCTCGCATACTCTCCGCCTCACCACTCGACTTGAAGTTTTCGAACTAGTTGCTCTTTACATGCAATTGGAGTGGTAAACCCGTTTCGACACTATACACTTCACAAGAAATAAAGTGCACCGTATTCGACCCCCATCCAATGACCGTATCTACGGCTGGAGAAAATTATGCAGTCTCGCATTATATATAGGCAGTCACACAAGTGTTTATCAACTGCCTGAAGATTTCGAGCGTTTGGTGGTAGACTGGTATCAATTTTTTTCGGATTATATGGGATGAACTTTACATTCGTCATTTCAGTCAACGGATTTTTGTGACTTGCAGGAATGATGAGACCTCTTTGAAAGAGAGGTTCTGATCTTTTTTTGACTACCTGTAGAAATTCTTGAAACAGAAGGACATCTTCTGCATTGCTGCGGTTCCTTCTGACCATAGAGATGCATTTAATATCGCTGACGGCGGAGAGTCATAGAAGGCTTTGTGAGCCACGATGCGTGTCCAAACCTGTGATCACATCTGTATTACAGGGTACTGGGCCACATGAGCACTGTTTAGTATTAGTATTAACATCTAATATAACTGTGTAAATGAGTGTACTAATGAAATGATATTATGTACGAACATATGAAAAGCTATATGTAAGGCGAGTGCTTAAACTGGAATTCCATCGAATCAGTATTTTAAATTTTTGTTCTTTCTGTGCTCAGAGCAAATTTTCGAAAAGCAGTTATCATTTTCCAGGTTGTTAAGTTGTTGGCTGATTAACGAATTTGGCCACACGTTCGTCTACCGTTCGTACCACCGTCTATGTACTTATAAGAGAGTTAAAATGTAGTCGTCATCCCCGCATAGGTCAGCCTTGGTGTAGGGGTGGAAGCTCATGAAAGCAGAGGAACAGAAGTAATTTATAGCGCCTACGGCTCAATTATGATGCAATAAAAGACGGATAAAAAAAGTATATTGCAACTGGAAAAGCTGCCTGAACTTTCTGTCCACTTTAGTTTGTTGAGGAATTCCGGTTTTCCATTTAACAATGAGAATCAGTGTTAAGAAATCAGGTCGAACTCTGCAAACACCTTAGCACAAGTTACATTTCAGCGAAAAGAAAAAAAAAACAAAAATAGTACGGGCAGAGAGAACCGTATAAAACTTATAAAAGCCAGGGTAGAAAACTTCGAAGATCTTAAGTAAGCTGCAGTGATAATGTACTTGTTAAGACTATTTTTTCATTTCTTCAAGTGATCTAGTAAAATGAAGTCAAGATTCTGGTTGTCAGATTTTTGAAAAACTCATCTTAGCGTCTTCTTTCCGAATATTCTTATTGAGATTCGTTCTTTCGATTAAGGTTAGAACAGGCAATAATTACTTCGATTACCGTACCTTCAGCTTATTTCTACAAGCCGAAGAAACGAGTTCACGTCGCTGTGATATCTTCCAAAAAAAAATCGGGTTATTTCTGACAACAATTGTTATGTCAATAAGTTTTGCCAATCGCCGGTTGATTGATTGCTGAAACAGGAACGTTGGAATTGAGTATGTTAAGCGGTTTTTTTTCTATTAAGTAACGAAACTCGGAGTCATTAACGTTCAGAGATAACCATCTAGCCAAATACGGTCGTTTTGTCAAAAACCGATATTCTCATGACGGAAACTAGGAGGTGTAAGAAAGTCGCCAATTAGCGATTTTGATTTTTATAAAAACACTCACAGCTTATGGAAATGACTATGTGAGAGTGACAGAAGGTTTTGGTGAAATCTGTGATTACTTCGAACTTTACTGATTGTTTCCTCTTGTCGGAGCGAACGTGTCAGGGTGGTTTTGCACTTCGTAATTTAGTTCATCTAGTTAACAAAAATTGTTATCAAAAGAGTGAAAACTTGCCATACTTTTATCACAACGAATTCATGTTCTAAATTAATCTGAACAAAACAATTTGAAAAAGAAATGCTTAGTGTTCACAAAGTTACCTTGCTAAAGGAGGTAGGATAAAGAGTTCGGCATAGGACAATCTCATAGGAGGTTTTATAGAGCTGAACGAATGCTGCTTATACAATGGCTTTCGGAAGCCTACAAACGTATCCAATCAGTGCATCACCAAAAAAGTCTGGACGTGGGAGTCTCCCAATGGAGAATACCATCACAAAATAGACCACATCATAGTAAATAGAAGGTTTTGCCTAACCGATGTCGGTGTTGCCCCAAAATTCTACACGGGATCGGACCATCGCCTGCTTCCACCAAGATTCTATTTCTCGCGGAAAGGAAAAAAAGCCGCTAAATTCAAAAACCGAAGTCCCAGAACCACCATAAAGTGGAACTTATTCAATTCATTAGTCGGCTGTTGGGAAGACGCCATTGTCGATAACATCAACAAAAAATACGACCGGCTCATTCAACATCTTCACGTTAGCGCCATGAAAGCTGAGAGTTCGAAAGTCACCAAAAGACGTTTGTCTCTAGAAACACTCGAGCTGATACGCCAGCGTGAAATCGCACGAGCTGCAGGCAACCGCGAACTAATGTCCAAACTTGCAAAACAATGCAGACAGGCGATAAAATAGGGTCTTAAAGAAAGAAGAGCAGCAGTAATGATCGAAGCTGCAGGGGCTGGGAAAAGCATCTGCAAAGCCCACCGAAGCTTTATCAATTACAAGGCCAAAATGATTGCACTCCGGCGCCCAGACGGAACAGTTACAGCATCCAGAAAGGCAATGGAGAAAATCGTTCACGAATACTATTCGGATCCCTTCGATAGCCACGTCCACCTTCCGTCATATGAAATGAAGGAGAAAGGATATGTTGTACCGCCGGTTCTGCCTTCCGAAATTCAACATGCTATATCGTCGGTGAAGAATCTATCATAGCAGGACCGAACAGGATGAGAACAGAACACCTGTTATTGTTCAAGAAGGGTGACCTACACGATATCGGCAACTATCGCCCAATCTGCTTGCTGTCTGTCGTCTACAAACTTTTCACTCGTGTTTTCCTAAACAGCGTTGACAGAACACTAGACGAAGGACAGCCATGTGAACAAGCAGGGTTTCGAAGAGAATTTAGTACGATGGACCACATCCACACGGTAACACGGCTGACTGAAGTATTGTGTGAGTACAAAAGACCGCTCTGTCTCACTTTCATCGATTTACAGAAGGCATTTGATTCAGTTGAGATGGAAGCAGTCTTGGAAACCCTTGATAGTCAAGGAGTCCCTGCTCAGTACATAAAGATTTTTCGTGAGCTGTACAAAAATTTTGCAAGCAAGATATCACCATTCTGCAACGATATTAACATTGACGTCAAAGAGGAGTTAGGTAAGGCGATACTATCTCGCCAAAATTATTTACCGCCGCTCTCCAGAACGTCATGCGAACATTGGAATGGAATAATATGGGAGTGAAAATCGTTGGTCGGCACTTACAGCATCTTCGTTTTGCTGATGACGTCGTCCTTATAACACTAAACATTTGCCAGGCGGAACGTACGCTTGACGACTTTGATAAAGCCTGTGGAAAGATTGGTCTTCGACTAAATCTCACAAAAACGATGTTCATGAGGAACGGTTTGGTTTTGTATGCCCCATTAACGTTCGACGAAACGAACATCACCGAATGCTTCAGTTATATCTATCAAGGTCGGGAAATCAATATGGTGAACGACTTAGCCCCAGAGCTGAGCAGAAGAAAACGAGCGGTTTGGGGAGCTTTCAAGAGCATCGAGGATGTAGTGAAGAGAACAGAGAACACCCGACTGCGTGCCCACCTTTTCGACTCAACGGTACTACCTGTCTTAACGCATGTGTCAGAGAGTTGTTCGCTACGTAAGCAGGATTAACGATTACTCAGCGTAATTGAACGCGCAGTCGAAAGGACGATCCTAGGAGTATACCGTGTCACACAAGTAAGGGAAGGGATCCGAAGATCCGACCTGTTTCAACGATCAAAAAATTAAAGATGATGTTCTGTACGCCAAACAGTCGAAGATAAGGTGAGCCGGACACGTAATGTGTATGAATTACAACCGATGGACAGGGACCGTTAGTGATTGGATTCCTCGGGATGTCAAGCGTACTTCTTGACGAAGAGCCTAGAAGACAGATAAGATGCTCGACGAGTTCCTAATGCGAGCAGAACCAAATGGGCTACTCTTGAACGCGACAGGGAAAAGTGGAAGATTTACTGACGCGTGCTCGAGTCACTCGACGATCAATGGGACTACAGGTGATACAGGTGATAGACGACATTGATGTGATCACCTATATTAAAATGGAAATAAAAATTTTTTGCTCGTTATTAGTTGAGGAGTTTTGCTGGGTAATAAACCTTCGCTAAACATTACAGCTCGATACCTGAGAGCCACAGTGAGTTGGCAAAATAGGGGGCATGAAAATATTTTTGTGAGGCTCACGAGATAACGTCGATATATATATTATAAAGCTTATTTTTGCATTTCCATGAAAACTTTGAAAATTTAGAGCCCACTTCTTAACCATACACAGTGCCACATGGTATCTGGTGCGTGGTTAAACACGAAAACCGAATTTGGAAACCGATACTATCGTGATGATAAAATCGTTTGGACCCTGAGAAAGGCGGAGAATTCATGAAAGTCATATAAAAACCGTGGTTCTTCGATAGAGACAAGCATGTCTGGCAACGAGAAACGCTGGGAATCCGAAGCACTCTCCTTGAGAAGAACTGCGTTCTTTGGAGTGGCACTCTCTACCACAGCCACGTTGGTGTGCGTAATATCAGTACCAATGCTGTACCACTACGTACAGCACATGCAATCCATCATGCAGAACGAAGTCGACTTTTGTAAGTCCCGTTCTGGAAGCATATGGAAAGAAGTCACTCACACCCAGGTGAGCCATCCTCTTGTCATTGTTAATTTTTCCTACATGAACATTTCTGTTAAGGTGCTTGCCAAGATCTCAGATGCATCAATTAGGAGTCGCCGACAAACTGATTATGGCGGCCGTAAATGCTGCGGATGCGGTGTTTCTCCGAAGGGACTTCCAGGAGCTCCAGGTGAAGATGGAAAACCTGGCCTAGATGGAAGACCAGGTCCGCCTGGTAGAGACGGAGGAAGAACTTATGGGCCAGAACGAACCTCATATTCGTATCCATACTTGTGCTTCGACTGTCCCGAAGCCCCAGCTGGACCTCCTGGAAACCCAGGACCACGTGGAAGCAATGGAAATCCAGGACCTGACGGACCACCAGGATCTCGTGGAAATCCAGGGGCGCCAGGTGGCCCAGGACGACAAGGGCCTTCCGGAAGCGATGGGAAACCAGGAAATCCTGGACCACCCGGAGCTCCGGGAGAATTGATTAAAATTTCTGGGCCCCGGGGCCCACCTGGGCCGTCAGGGCCTCAAGGACTACCAGGTGTTAATGGAAATCCTGGAGCTCCGGGAAACAACGGTGAGAGTGGTGCTCCAGGTAAGCCAGGATATAATGGAAATCCTGGTATTCCTGGAATGTCTGGAACACCTGGCGATGACGGGCCAGACGGAGAGCGAGGCCCTCCAGGAGACTGCACACACTGTTCCCCTCCTCGCACTGCTCCGGGGTATTGATTGCTTCAAAGTTTATTGCCGTCCACAGTTTAGCTCGTACGAATACAATAAACCGTTTCTCGAAATCATGGATTATGCATATTTAATAAGATTGAACATGGAAAGGTATGAAAGGTTGCATCTAAGTGGCTTATAGAAAAGGATATATATACACATATGGTGACGCAAGCTGATTTGTTACTAGAGCACTTTGAGTGGACTTCTGCACTAACACAGAAAGGGAAGTGAGCCGATACGTTTGAAGAACTCTTGATCATTACAAATGTAGTCTACCTTGAAGGTTCGAGAACGATTGTCAAACTAAATATCCTATTTGTTGCATTTCGCAATTTTACAAAAATTAGAGGAGTACTGTGTACAGCACTTAATAACTCGAAAGGCCGACTTTCTATAAACCTCGGCATAGATAGTTGATATATTTATTTATGTGGTCTTATAAACTGATCTTCTTAAGCCGACGCGAGGTTGGTACAGGTCTTCGTTGTCGTTGTTCTTGATGTTATTGATCGATGGCTGACGTTTCGGCGACTGCGCCTTCCTCAGAGACTTGATGTTACGTGCGGGACTCCGACTAACTCTGGAAGGCGAAGTCGCCGAAACGTCAGCAATCGATCAATGACATCAAAAGCAACGACAACGACAACGAAGGCCTGTACCAGCCTCGCGTCGGCTTAAGAAGATCAGTTTATAAGGTTACATAAATAAATCAATTGTGTACAGCACTTAATTGCGTTACCAAGAGCGTCTTTTCAAGAGTGTATCATGAATGGTTCAGTTTATCAGATTGATACTAGGTTGTATTTGAAGTAGTGTATCTTGTTGGAAAGCACGACTGTGTTGGATAGCCTGTACAAGTTCGGTGTTTTCAAAAACGAAGATATTGGTCATCTCCAGGGCACATGTAGAGCAGTGTTCAGAGGAACTCTGCAATGCACATCTGGCCATGATCCCATGCACTGGGCTGGCGAAGCCTTCCGTCCTTCTGGGCTCAGGAAAATTGCCATCATACTTGCCTGCAACGATAACTGCACTGATTTGATAGAGCAGTAGGCCACCGCAAGTCATTATACAGGACGGATATGCATTTGGTCGCCATTAGCAATGTTTCTTAAAGTTGGATGTACAGGGCACCTCTCATTGATAGATAAACATTGCGAGCTTTATATAAACGCAGAACAGTCTCGGTGAGTTCATAAACTGACCGTTCTGGACGAACATGTTTACTGCTTTAGTGAACTCATAGCAAAAAAGTGAGAAAATTATGCTCCCATCCCTACATTTCACCACTCAACGAGAAATCGTCTAATTTTTCTGCCACTGGGTTGGATCTCAAACTGAGAGTTTTAGAGCTCTTCGGTTGTAATCACCAATACATAACACTGTGGTTTCCAATGAAGTTTTTAGTTAACGGAAGGCTATACTAAACCTGTAGTTCAAAAAAGCATAAAACGTCTGAAATTTCATACTGCACGCGTCCTCACCGTCTCGTCTAAATATCCCCTCACCGTTAGTCGCAATTTTTGAGCTTTGTAATTATAACCTTTGACCAACCGCAAACGCCAGCTTAATGAAGCGGTAATGGTTCGAGCATCCACTAGTCCCCGACGTGCTCTAGGTGTGCTAGTGGGCTTTTTATCTCAACTGAACGGAACGAGTGGGCAATACAGTCTTAATACGAAGTCCAATGTTCTCACTGTTCTTGTGGGGGTACACTCATGGCTTCGTTATATTTTGAAAAGAAACCCCAAACCAAGATTTCAATCACTTTGAACACAGCTTTGCACACTCACCGCTTCCTATGAGGTTTCCTCTAAGTATGTCACGTAGAGACCAACCGCACAGAAATCACGTGGAAGTATAATGTGCCCCTCACATGTTTCTTTATTTGGTTATGGAGGCGTCTGGCCGAGTAGATTGCTATCAACTTGACCTTTCCAGGCTCTGAGGAAGGCGAAGTCCGCCGGAACGTCAGCTTAATCGTGAACGAAGAATAATAACACCTCGCGTTTGCTCAACAAAAATACGAACAAAATCACTAAGTTCTTAGTATTCCACAAGACAACGCATTCGAGAAACCAAGGAACTAACGACAGAAATATGTACAACTATCCACTCAATAAAAAAGCTCTAAATATCAGTTGGACGAGTGTTTTTTTAACAATTTCCTATACAGTATCCTTCACCACATATTATTCAACACGCATTTTTGTAGTATAGCATAAATATAGAGTATATTATAAATTAGTATAAATAAGGGATAAAAGTTCTCAGCTTTGATCAATCTCGCTGAGGGAAGCGCCATGCATTCGACTTTACTAAGCATCGTTGGAGGTGGTTGAATGCATATCTGGCCTTTACAATGACTCGCGGTGGCCTACCGATAAACCGAACCAGTGCTGCTATCATCCAAGACAAGTCTGGTGCCAATTTCGTCAACACTGGAGGGATGGAGGGCTTAGTGAGCTGCGGGTGCGGGTTGGATCCCATGTGTGTGTCGCAGGGCAGCTCCGATCACTGCGCCGTTGAGATCAGTATAAATTAGAAAATGAAGGTTGAAGATCTTTGATAGAAACTGCAACTTTAATGCTAAGATATTTGCTAAGCTTGGACTGCGGACCACATAAGAATAAACATTGCGATCTCGACGACGGCTCATCCTGACTAGGTCGAAGGCCGAATTAGGCTCCCCAGATCAGTACCGTTGACGGGTGATTGCTGATGGCACCGTTAGAGAAAAAACCTGTTGAGAGAAAGGCATGGCAAAGGTCTTGATGAAACAGTGGGTAACATGTGAGCCACTGGAAAGGGTAATCGCGGGTTCGAATGCCTGAAATCCATGTTCTGCCAATATCACGGCATTATAGTGGTTGTATTTCCCATAAAATCCTGCACAAACGTAGCTGCCGTTTCGGCAGAATCGTCCTCTTCAGCGCCTGGAAGGGTATAAATCGGCGATAGAACTACCCTCAGTTAAACGCTCATGGTACCACAATTAATATTTGCTATAGATTTGTTCAATTTTAAAGTAGGAGGGTACCTGTGTTAGCTTTCTCATCAATCAGATTTTCGTTTCTATTATATTTTCCCGCTATTTTAAGGTCGGGCTTTCTATCCATTCCACTTTTATCCGTTCTTGTTTTATGTCGTTAGTCTGCGCCATCAACTAAAATACTTAGCTAATGGTGATGGAATTATCTTCGTCTCTTGTTAAACGGTTGCTCACATTTCAGGCTTAGTCAGAGCTATTTTAACAACGGTGAGCCATCACGGAAATGAAACGAAGTTGCACTCAATGAAAAGCAACTGGCGGCGTTTTCGCATGACGAACGGCTCTCTGACTCAATTCCGTCACGGAAACGTTCGATGAAAATCCACAACAAGAAAACGATTTTCAGCAATTTTTATCGGAGAGAACGGAGAACGTCAGTCACTCACATCACTTTGATTAAACATTCCAACTGCAATCCGGTCCGAATGGCCTCATCCATTTAAATCGCATTTTTTCTCCAGCATAGACCGGTTTTATAGCAGCCATTGACGCTCTGTTATCTGCCCTCATTAGTAGCATACGTATTCAACGGACCGCTTCTGTCGAACAAATAGAAGGTAGGAAGCAATACAATAATTTGAGTTTANCTTTCTATCCATTCCACTTTTATCCGTTCTTGTTTTATGTCGTTAGTCTGCGCCATCAACTAAAATACTTAGCTAATGGTGATGGAATTATCTTCGTCTCTTGTTAAACGGTTGCTCACATTTCAGGCTTAGTCAGAGCTATTTTAACAACGGTGAGCCATCACGGAAATGAAACGAAGTTGCACTCAATGAAAAGCAACTGGCGGCGTTTTCGCATGACGAACGGCTCTCTGACTCAATTCCGTCACGGAAACGTTCGATGAAAATCCACAACAAGAAAACGATTTTCAGCAATTTTTATCGGAGAGAACGGAGAACGTCAGTCACTCACATCACTTTGATTAAACATTCCAACTGCAATCCGGTCCGAATGGCCTCATCCATTTAAATCGCATTTTTTCTCCAGCATAGACCGGTTTTATAGCAGCCATTGACGCTCTGTTATCTGCCCTCATTAGTAGCATACGTATTCAACGGACCGCTTCTGTCGAACAAATAGAAGGTAGGAAGCAATACAATAATTTGAGTTTACGAAGATGTTATAGAGAAATTTCTACTGTTTGCTTCAAAGTATGGCAACATTTTGTGACATACCGACCATTCACATATTCACTGTCCATTCTCTGAAGCCAAGGGAACGAATGTGACAATTTCCTCACTATGCGACTTATTTATTGGCTAGTTACTTCGCTGTTCTGATAAGTATAAATACAAATCTGATTTATGTAGACAACAATGGTGACTCTAATGAAGATCAATAAACTAACAAGAATAGGATATTGCAACTTTTTTGCTGTTTCTCAGACCCAAGCGATTTATATCACAGGATTTCTATACGAATACAATTCTTTAGCTGCTCTAATACCTGATCAATCGTTCCTCATCAGGAAACTTGTGGATTCTAGTGCAGTTCTTCGTATCGATCGTGGATGGGGGAGGTGCAGTCGTCAACCATATGTGACGCTGATCAGCGGCTCTTCCTCAGTGGAAGGCACGTAAACAAAACGGTGGGTTTTTCGAGAAGCTGTTCACCATGTGACTACCATTTAGATTCTCATCTTTCTGTATGTCTTATTGAAGCGTTTGGCCTAGTAAATTGTATATCAGTACACGCTTCCAGGCTCTGAAGAAGACGATTCTGCCGAAACGTCAACTACGATTGTGTTGTATTGTGTGTTATTGTATTGAAGTAAACGTATGCTGTTTAACAACCTCGAGATTGCTGAGACAGAAAACGACGAATTTATAATCCAATGCCGATGCCGAGGTTAATAGAAAGTCGATCCTGGGAACTGCGAAAGTTTTATCTCTTACCATTTCCCTTTGTTTGTTTCGTTTTATTAGGAAAGGCTCGTGTGGCGCAGTAGTTGAAGGCACCACTGCGACACACGTGGAGTCGATCCCCGCGCCCATGGCTCACCAAGTCTTCCATACCTCCGGGGTCGGCACGGCCACAGCGAGCCATTATAAAGACCAAATATGCATTCAATCACCTTAAACGATGCGTAATGAAGTGGAATGCATGGCGCATCCCTTAGGGATCGATTAACGCGAAGAGCTTTACCCTTTTATCTCTTATTTATTTTATTTGACCCATCTTCACGTCTACTGTGCGCACCACTGCACTTTTCACATTCAATTCATTTCCTCGCGTTCATTGTTTACGAAGATCTTCCAACTTTAAGTGTGGCTTCGGTTGCTACTTGAGCATTTTCATTTCATCTTGAATGTCGTAGAATGCTGGTCGAACAATTCTCCTTGGAGTCCTGAGACAGCCGGGATGGATCGTTCACTGTTGGATTGCAGAGAGTGATTTTTTTCGCAGACAAATTTGGTACAGTTTACCGACCCCGGAGAGATGACAGGCTTGGTTGGCTCGGAGCGGAATCAGACTAGCCCCATGCTTGTGGTCACAGGCATCACTGTGGTGTTTACCCCTTAAAAATTTACAGTAGACATGAGAATTGCACAAAAAATTAAATAATAGAATAGCTTAGTAGTCGCAATGTTATAATTGTTATTTTCTGCCTAATCAATTTTCATTTCATGCTATAATGTGAAATACAACCATAGAGATCCCGAGATATGAACAAAGCTTGGAATTCCAAACAGGATTCGAACTCGTCATTACCTTTGCCGGTAGTTCACATGCTATCCTCCACAGCAATCGAGGACACTGGTTTGCCTTTCTCTTAGCCACAGTTTTACTCCATCGGTGCAATCAGTAGTCAACCGTTAACAATATTGGTATTCTCTATGTTACTAAACTGTATAATAGCAATCAACGGTGTTTTAGCTGCCTTCCCAACAATACCTGTATTTCTTTGTTTGCAGAATAGATTTGTTCAGTTCAATGACCGGATGAGAATCTGAGCGATAGTCGACCAGCTACACAGTAGTTAAAAGTTCAGCCGATGTTCTCTAAACACCGTAGACTGTAACCGATCTCCGTAGAACAGCAAGCTATGAATCGCCGATCACAGCAAAAGGGGAAAGTGGTATTTCAGAGCCACACCAAAGAAGTGTGCTGGATTTTGAGGACGATTATACAAGAAAATCAGTTAAACTGGATTTTTATTGATAGAAACTGATGTGTCTATGGGAGGTACTAGCACTGCTATCTCGAGTCTGTAAGGGAAAAATCTTGTTCAGTCAGTAAATAATCGGTCATATGAGAACTGAATCCACAAGTTTCCTGATGAGGAACGATTGATCAGGTATTAGAGCAGCTAAAGAATTGTATTCGTATAGAAATCCTGTGATATAAATCGCTTGGGTCTGAGAAACAGCAAAAAAGTTGCAATATCCTATTCTTGTTAGTTTATTGATCTTCATTAGAGTCACCATTGTTGTCTACATAAATCAGATTTGTATTTATACTTATCAGAACAGCGAAGTAACTAGCCAATAAATAAGTCGCATAGTGAGGAAATTGTCACATTCGTTCCCTTGGCTTCAGAGAATGGACAGTGAATATGTGAATGGTCGGTATGTCACAAAATGTTGCCATACTTTGAAGCAAACAGTAGAAATTTCTCTATAACATCTTCGTAAACTCAAATTATTGTATTGCTTCCTACCTTCTATTTGTTCGACAGAAGCGGTCCGTTGAATACGTATGCTACTAATGAGGGCAGATAACAGAGCGTCAATGGCTGCTATAAAACCGGTCTATGCTGGAGAAAAAATGCGATTTAAATGGATGAGGCCATTCGGACCGGATTGCAGTTGGAATGTTTAATCAAAGTGATGTGAGTGACTGACGTTCTCCGTTCTCTCCGATAAAAATTGCTGAAAATCGTTTTCTTGTTGTGGATTTTCATCGAACGTTTCCGTGACGGAATTGAGTCAGAGAGCCGTTCGTCATGCGAAAACGCCGCCAGTTGCTTTTCATTGAGTGCAACTTCGTTTCATTTCCGTGATGGCTCACCGTTGTTAAAATAGCTCTGACTAAGCCTGAAATGTGAGCAACCGTTTAACAAGAGACGAAGATAATTCCATCACCATTAGCTAAGTATTTTAGTTGATGGCGCAGACTAACGACATAAAACAAGAACGGATAAAAGTGGAATGGATAGAAAGCCCGACCTTAAAATAGCGGGAAAATATAATAGAAACGAAAATCTGATTGATGAAAAAGCTAACACAGGTACCCTCCTACTTTAAAATTGAACAAATCTATAGCAAATATTAATTGTGGTACCACGAGCGTTTAACTGAGGGTAGTCCTATCGCCGATTAACCATACGTCCATTGGTTAACATTGTGATGGAGAAGCATTTTAAGCTTTTGTTGGTGTTCAAGCAGTTGCGTTCAATGCAATAGTGACGTGTTCTATCACACCAATAATTTCGTTATCTGAAGAGAACACTAAATTATTTTATAAGCTGAGAATCGAAAAAATCCCATAGAAGGTCAGTTGCGTTTATTTGCTTAGCATCTTGCTTGATTGCCTTGTCAGTAGAGCTAATTTATCAACTATTGCCAATGTTCTTCATAATCTTCACACCAATATTCAGACCTAGGTCCTAGGTCCACCCAATACATGTTTTAGCCGTTTGTCCGATGGAAAAAACGTTTTCACAAATATCGAACAACGATGTCAAGCAGATGTTTACCGCCATGACACGGTCATTGAAGCACAAAGAAGTTTTCTTTACGTTCGTTCTACGCTTCATGTTCTTGCTTCATGTCGACATGTCAATTTGGAAAGTTCATCAGGAACCCAATGATGGAAAAACACCTTTGTTCTTTATTGGAGCGTTGTATATACTGTTCATATTCACTGGTTCCGGACCTGGTTATACAACTTTTCACTTCAATGCTATCGATTTTTTGAAGAAAGTATCGAGAATAGCTTGAAAGTAGTCTAATTCGTGAAAACTGTAAAGAAAAGGTGGTAAAAACAAAGCTTTGAATTTATGGATTAAGTCGGTGGGACATAAGAGAGTTATTTGAGTGCTACTCGACCTGAACCTCCTCAAGACGATCGATTGTCAGGTTCTTCGAAAATGAAGCTTTTTTGTGGAAAACTACCGGTGTCTTCTTCATCATAGATCATTTGTACAATTGACATTTTTCTAAGCAAATGGGCTGTGAATTATTTCTGGAAGATTTAACAATGTACCGTATATTTCTCATTTTAACCTCGTTTGCTGCCCTTCCAGTAAAAAATAAATACTTGTGATTGGTTTTCAGCGAGTTTGTTTGCCAACCAAAAGGTACAGATTCGCGTAGGCACACCGTAACTCGGATAAATTGCAAGGAAAATTTTGTTTACAGTTATACTAACTATTCCCCGAACAACGTCATTTTTTATTTACTGCCTACTATTCTTTAATACCAGAGGATTAGTTGAAATATAACCATAATATTGCTGAGATATCTGCAAAACTTCGGACTGCTGGCGTTTGCATTAGCCGCCGCAAAGGGTAATAGCTTGTTCGGTCCCCACCGTAGACGCTAGGGGTCCGAAATTTTGCAAATATCTCACCAACATTATGGTTATGTTTCACGTAATACCCTGCCGTTAAAAAATAGTAGGCAGTAAATAAAAACTGACGACATTGTGATTTTGGCAGAGCTTCAGCCTAACTGGGTTCACGCCGATTTGTGCTCCCCAGATCAATCCCGTTGACGCGTGTTTGCTGACAGCGTCTGTAGGTCAATAACGCGGTTCAGAGACAAGCGAACTGAAGGACTCACATGGTGTGGTGGTAAACGCGTTAGTACCGGGAAAGCGTAATCGTGCGCTAGGTCCTCACCACAGCCACCAGTGTACCAGAGTTTTGCAAACATCTTGGTAATACAACCACAACGTTGCTGAGATATTTGCAAAACTCTGGACCGCAGGTGTCTACGGTGGGGAACGAACGCTCTATTATCCTTTCCGGGGATAATAGCGCGTTCGTTCCCCATCATAGACACCTGCGGTCCAGAGTTTTGCAAATATCTCAGCAACGTTGTGGTTGTATTTCGCTTAGTAACCTGCCATGAAAATTATAGAAGGCAGAAAACAAAACGTTAAACATCTTGGTAATGTTATGGTTATATTCCCCGACTAGTTCCCATTCTCCACTATCGTATGTTTCCTACATCACCTATATATGCGGGTGAATACATTCATTCCTACAGTACTGGGTTATCTCTTCAATCGAACATGCACTTGTCTTGCACTTACGGTCTTTTCAACCAAAAATGCACCTATTGGCCTAAAGAGCGAAGCTGTCTTCACCCTCTTCAACCCCAACTATTCTAGCTAAACTTTCCTTATCACAGTACTTATATAAGGTCTCCTCCATAGTCTCCTTCTCATCTCTTTTTACCAGTTCTCCCTACCAGAGCTCCTTCTTGGTACTAGCACTTACATCCTTCACCTTCCTGCATGCCGTCATGCTGTTAATGTTTTGAATTGTTACTATTCCTATAAACGATTATAACGTCACCTTGTGATTGTGCTCTGTGGCAAAGTGAGAAAGACTTGCGTTACAAGTTCGTATAAAGTCGACTATTGTACTTCGAACTAGTAATTATTCAGTACCTAAAACTAACTTGAAGACTCACATCCCACTGGCCAACTAATGCAATAATCAATGACACATGAGAAATTGAAGGACTTACACATTTCGCTCAGGCTTTCTGTTCTACAAATCCTAAAACTTCCTTATTTGACTCCTTGTCTTGCAACAGCCATCAAAACCGGTGGTCCGGTCTCAATGTAGACTCGGTTGCAGCTTAAGAATCTATACTGTTCTTTACTTATTCACACGTGGAATACTGGCTGGACGCGGTTTCCTGTGAAATTTAGAGATAACCGTTCTATGTCCAACTTAGGTCTTGAGCACAGTCATACGCCAATCCATGTGAGTTAGAAGTTTTGCAGCATTGCGATTGTATTTCCAGCATTTGCTTTGCCTGTAGCGACTCCTGCGACTAGTGGACCAGCAAGTCAAAGACGGTGTAACAGGCAAAATCCATCTAAAAGAATTTGCTTAACCAAGCACTTAAATTCTTCCTATTTATCTGGCCAATCGCATAAACTGACATGGACTTACTATCAACTCTAGTCAAAGAAAGGTAGTTTCCGAAGTTTCAGTGGAGGAAAACGAACTCTCACTTCAATCATAGGCTTAGAGCCCATCAGAAAATTAGGGAAATGATACCAATAATTGGCGCAATGATGGCGCTTTTCTCTCCGCCTCTCTTCACAGTGGATATCTCGCTCTTTCTGTAATAAAGGTGTGAATCAATCTTATTGAATTGTCAGCAAAAAAAAATGACGCAAACCTCAAAATATCCATATTTTTCAAGAAATGTCCATGAGTGCTTCAAACCATTTTCACTTTTAAGTTTTTTTACCAACTTGGCACAATGAAATTTTGAATCCTTTTCATTTCAAATCCTTTTTATCAATATTGTGCATGTAACTAAAATCCATCCGAAAAATGTCTATACTTAAAGTAGACGGGCTCCATTTCCTGCTTCATTAGATGAGAATCATGCTTGTGAATGTGTATGCAAGTGGGAGAGCAAATGGGTGTGTGAGAGTTGTCGGTTCCTTTTGACAGTATGCCTTTACTCATATGGGTTTCCCCATTTAAATGATGTGTAAGAGTTTCCTAAAGGAACCTACTGCCCTCACACTAAGCTGAAACTTCACAGTATCGATGCACTAGACAACGTTACCTCCTATTTTGTTGCAGTTTCTCTTAAACAATGTGCCCACCTCTTAAAAAGAACTGACCATAATTGTCTGTTAGTTCAAGTATCATTTGTTTTAGAACCCTTATTACTTTACTGCTAACCATAATAGAGCTATCAGAGCACAAATAGCATTCATGGAGAGTTCAATAAAGAAGAATATCCATAGGCAGCAAGTGGAGAAGCATGAACTTTCAGTTTATGAAGCAAATGTTTAGAGATGGTGCTCGACCGGAGACCGGCCGTTTGTTGTGTGTGTTGTAGCTACGGGGAGAGAAATATCACGTGATCATCCAAACTGCTCTGTAAGAAATATCGCACTCCAATCGAATTTATTAGTCACTGAAATATTGAAAACATCTGTCAGTCGAGGTGAGGAATGAGCAAACTAAGTTCAGCGAATTTTATGGGAACCTGTGAATTTCGAATACACAGTCAATCAAGCGATTAATGAATGCTCACGGACGTTTCAGTGGCTTTTTCGTGTCTTCTCAAGAAAGGAGCACTGACTTATTGAACAGTGCTGAGGCTAAGAGAACTGCTACTTATACGCTTCTAAAAAAAGTAGAGTAGGATTCGAGTTACTCTGCCAATATAAAAATGCCATTTCTCTATTTCATACCACCCCTCTAATGCCAACCCTCTCCCTCGGAAGATTATCGCTTTACAGTAACCATGACGTACCACGGCAAAACTACTGTCCGATACGATGTCGTGCAAAAGATTCGCTTGGTAGAATTAGGAAAACATAGTTGGAAAAGCCTGAGTCATTTAAGAAGTGCCGATCATCTTCCGTACTAAAATCCATTGGAATGTGACTATACCTATTCCAATACCCTTCTTTCTCTTCCTTTATCTTTACATCACTTTGACAGCAAAAGTACTATTTTAACTGCATAGTAACCTACAATAGTTCTTACTACAACCGATGTTCAGGTTAAAGAGCTGTGGTGGAATAAGAGCTTTTCGCCAACAAACAATGTTGGCCTAAATCACGTCAAATGAGGCGAGTGGTGAAAACCAGTTGGGTTTGAGACCAATACTTTTCGATGCTGATCGCCGTGTGGTTGGAGGTGATTACTTTCGAAATGCCTGTTGATCCACGGGCTTGGGAACAACGAACCGCTAATCACTCACAAAAATTGACGACCGCGACTGCTGACCTTTCCCATTGGTTGGGACAGCTGCGCCACGACAAAAAGCTATTGGACGGATAAGAAAAACACACAAATCACGCGTTTTAACAACCATCTAAAATCGATTAGGATCTTAGCAAGAAGTTGTTTCTATCTTTTCCAACACCTGTACAGTTTCCTAAAGAACGCCATCCTGTCGTTAAAGAGAATTTTTTATTTCATTCTATTTCATCCGTCTTCACGTCTACTGTACGGATCCCAGCACTTCTCGCATCTAATTCATTTCTTCGCATCCATCGTCCTTGGAAGTCTTCCAAGTTTTTACGTGTGGCTTCGGTTATCCCGGAGGCGGGAGTCGAACTAGCACTATGCTCGTGATGACGGACATGTGTTAAAGAGGATGCGATTAACAAATTCACGATAGCTACTAATTTTCCAAAACTAGTAAAGCAAACAAAAAGAAGATATGAGCCACCGCTTCATGTTATTCTGAGTGCCCCATGCGTTGAAAACAATGTGTGTAACAGTATCCGTGCAAAATGATCACAAAATTTGCTTCAGCTGTCAACATAAATGACTAATCTATGCAAATCGGTGAATGACTCATCCTTGCAGAACTCTGCATGAATAAATGAAAGGCCGGCTAAGTGGTGAGGGAGATTTTAACATAAAATGTTTTGAAAGGAAAGAACAGTAATTTAGACGAGTAGGTGACACTTAAATCCTACTAATGCTTAGCCTTTTCATGAACAACATTCCTTACATATCTGTTAGAACCAAGTGAACATGTAAAGAACGAGACAAATAAAAGTGGTAAAAAGGGTAAAAAGGGTAAAAAGCGATAAAGCTCTCGACAGGTAAACCAGGACTATAGTATTACATGTATATTGAACGGACCTCTGACCACTGCGGTACATGCGCCCTCTAAATAAAAGTGATAAGAAAGCAAAATGTTCTTATTCCAGCGCTAGTCTACCACCACTAATCTATAGTTCGAAATACTTATGGTCACCTCTTTTTCTTCGAAAATTTCCGGAAATTTCCATTTTCTTGACAATTTGATTGCTATGTGGGAAATTCGACTACCGTTGATTCCGTTGTTGTACAACACCAAGAAGTAACGTTAGCCGTCCGTCTGCATTATTGAGCATAGAACACTTCGTTGCTGAGACAGTGAAATTCTATTTCAAACAGAAATTTGGCGTTATTGCTCGCATCCTACTGAACACGAAATCACCTATTTTCGGATGGGATTCAGCGACTCTTGTTGCGGACTGGTTGTTCACCTTTTAGAGAGATTGCGGTACGGTTGGACGAGTGATAATCGGCTGTGGACAATGTCGTTTTCCGCATTAAGGGGTTGGCAACGATTGACGACCTTCTCTTCGGAGAGAATTCACACTCGTCACGTGCCGTTGTGACTCAGCTCCTGAGTTGAGTAGAGAGGAATTCTGCGAAATTCAATCTGTTCAACACCAGCCGCATAAACAGTGGTGAACAGCGAAAATGCGGTCTGCCTGAATCGCGTCTACCAAACATATTTTTCTCTCGTTTTGTCCAATAATCAAGTTGGATTCTGCAACGCAGGATTGTTTCTTTGCAACAGTCTATAAGTTCCTTCTTATTTACCTTTTCGTTCATTTTCTGGTAGATCGCAAGCATTATGAGGAATCCGAAAACATAACCGAACAGGAATTGAAAAATTATAATGGCTTTAATTTAACAACAGAAACAGAAACTGTGCTAATGGAAGGGCATGGTACGACAAGACAAGATGTCCCTAAGTCACGAAGGTGCTTAGACAGAATCTTTCCAAATGACTTATGAAAAAAGCTTTTATTAAAAAATTTTCGGACTTACCTTCATTCTACATGATGTTTTGGTGCTCTCGGAGCGTCTCAAATACACATTGAGTGAAAATGGGAAATCTTCAAAAAAAGAAGAAGCTCAGGTATAAAAAATGTTGTGCTTCACTTTTCGGCAAATTTTCTTGAATGCTGATATTCTGAAGATGTCTATTCGAAATTTGAATTGGTTGTTGTGTTCACGAAGGTCAATTTTATATCTGGCCTATAAGATAACGCTCGGTGGTTTACGTATGCATCACATCAGTGTTTTATCCCCAACCAAGTCTGGCATCAATTTGCCATCTTCGAAGCGGACCTAGTGAGCTAAGAGAGTTTGAACCAAAGACGAATTCTGTGCGCATTGCAGATCACCGCTAACCATTGCGCTACATACACCTCATCTATAAACGATTTCGATTCACGACGCGATAATTCAGCTCTGTATGGCTAGCCATAAATTTAAAGACATAAACCGTTAAAAAATTACAACGTAGTGAATGATGGTGTATAATTTTTCACTATGGAATCTCTTTTTTCATTATTTCAAGTGAATGAAAAGATGAATAGTCACTCTGAGTCGAAACGATCAAAGTCATTACGGTCGTCTTGCTGAGAAGTTATGCAAACCTTGGCATCTTCAATGATTGACACCTCTTTCGCTACGTAGGACCAGCTAAATAAACAAGTTTTTCGTTTGTTCAGCAAGAGCATTTCAATTTTTTAAGCCAAAAGTTGACAAGCAATTGGTCAGACAAACTCTTCGCTTTACAACCACAACGTTAGCTGTTAACTCGGGAGCGAAGCATGGCGGAGGTGCTCCACAGGAGTTCGGCGCTGAGTCATGATGACGGCGGTTGGGTGGGCTGGTACGATGACGACACCTATAAAAGCAGCCGTATCCCATTCAGATCGCTATCTCAGCCTTATTGTATCCGTCTTATCATCGCGTCATCATGACCTTTGAGAGGTCCAGTTCACCGCCCCCAAAACGGAAATCATTGTGTCCATCCACGCTTTCCTATATGCAGAATGCCTCGTTGTCAATAGTCAACTAAGCAGAACAGTCTCCCATTTCCGCTATTTTTACAAGTCCTCATTATCTTCGCTTTTGATACAGATATGTTGTTTACAGTTCCGCATTGAGACTTTTACCGTTCAATCATTCGACTTTTTGGCTTCTCTTTTTTTTTTAGGTGAAACAGTAGGAAGTGGCAAATGTAATCAATTGCATTGTATTAATATTCCAATTAAAGGGACACAGAATTTTCCCAAGGACCTATTTATTTTTAATCAAGCAACCATCGGGGTGTTCACCTCCAAGTTCACTTCACAGCTGTCAGTGACTAGAGAATAAACAACTATTGCTCTTTTCCATCGAAAAAGATTGTATAATGTAAGAATTTCTACTTCTACAGTTAGAACATAGGTATGAATATAGGTGATAAACTTATCATCGAATAGTCTTAACCCTTTTATTTACTGCCTTTTTCTTCTTAATGGCAGGGTATGTTGCGAAATATAACTCGTATGAAATGCTGAGATATTTGCAAAACTCCGGACCGCAGGTGTATGCAGTGGGGAACGAACACGTGCTTCTGTCCTTAACGAGGAGCAGCGCACTTCACCACTACACCATCCGGGTCCTTGGCTTGC
>UYYA01004085.1:0-44829 GCA_900624975.1 Angiostrongylus costaricensis | reverse complement strand
GCAAGCCAAGGACCCGGATGGTGTAGTGGTGAAGTGCGCTGCTCCTCGTTAAGGACAGAAGCACGTGTTCGTTCCCCACTGCATACACCTGCGGTCCGGAGTTTTGCAAATATCTCAGCATTTCATACGAGTTATCATCCAATAAATATTCTCTAGGCAAGTTGCGTTATTAGAAATGGATTGAGAAGGAGGGAGTGTTCACCACTTCGATGAACTGAAATCGACATGACTAGAAGCTCTGGTAATACTTCTTTCCGATTTTTTGAAGCAGTATAAGCTTTAGGAAGCGTATAGCACAGCAGCAGTGATGCCCGTCATCACGAGGGTGCTCGTTCGATTCCGCGCCGGTCCAACCAAGCCTCTCAACCTTCCCGGGTCGGGAAATTGGTACCGGACTTGTCTGCGAAAAAATTACTCTCTGCAATCCAACTGGGAACGCTCCATCCCGGCTGTCTCAGAACTCCAAGAAGAATTGCTCGACCAGCGTTCTACGACACTCAAGATGAAATGAAAATCCTTGAGCAGTAACGGAAGCTACAAATAAAGTTGGAAGATCATCGTGGACAATGGATGTGAGGAAACGAATTGAATGTGAGAAGTGCTGGGATCCGCATAGTAGAAGTGAGGACGCGTCAAAAACGAAATAAAATAACTCGAAAGACCGACTTTCTATAAACCTCGGCATAGATAGTTGATATACTTATTTATGTGGTCTTATAAACTGATCTTTTTAAGCTGACGCGAGGTTGGTACAGATCTTCGTTGTCGTTGTCGTTGTTTTTGATGTTACTGATCGATGGTTGACGTTTCGGCGACTTCGCCTTCCTCAGAGCCGTGATGTTACGTGCGGGACGAAATAAAATAAGAAAATAAAAAAATATAAGTTTTGCAAACTTTAATTGAGTTAAGTATGACTAGTACAGGCAATCCTCCCAGCGGTTTACCTCCTCATCGTGGTTGGGAGGTGCTCCTGGGTGCCGGACTGCGATGTACTGCGGGAGGACTCATCTCCTGGCAAGGTCTTCCAAGCTGAGGAGGAGTTCGGTATTTTCATCAAAAAGCCCAACTCAGAGTGAACCAATGCCAGGATCCACCACCGTCCTGGTATCAAAGTCGCATGGTGGTAAATCTCCCTCGGATCCACAAAGGCTGCGACTGCCCGTGGTGGTCAAAACCTGGAGCAGACTTTGGCCAGGCTAACCTTGGGATTCCAGGTAACCACAATGGCTTAGCCAGCAAATCCTCGAAAAATGGAGATTATGTTGGGTCCGCACAACCAGTGAGGAAAGGCCATTCAAGTATAAGCATCAAGTATCAAGTGCAGATAATGGGGTGCCTGTAGTGCAGTCGCAGTGATGTTCTTCAATAAGGCTAAGGTAATGGTTCACTCCCGCACTGGGACTAGCTTGCGCTCACCGCTTCGATGTCGAAAATCACTTTATTAATGAAGTAAAGTGTTACTATAATGCGGTGCGTGTGACGCAGTGGTCGAAGGAGCCCTGCAAAACACCTGGGATCGTTCCCGCTCCAGTGGCACACCAAGCCTTCCATGCCTCCGGGGTGGGCAAATTGGTACCAGAATCGTCTGGGAGGATAGAAACACTGGCTCGATACATCCATCACCCATCAGTAGGTCCCTGCGGGCCATTGGTAGGGACAGATATGCATGCAATCACCTCTAACGATGCTTAGTGAAGTCGAGTGCGTGGCGCATCCCTCAGGGATTGATCAAAAGCGAGAGCTTTATTCCTCATCCTTTTATTACTTTGACGATCATTTGGAAATTGAAAGTGATGTGACGAAGATCTGGGAATGCGCTAGTGCGATTACTACAGGATTTATAGAATGATTTCCTCGACCAAAATTCAACGAGAATGCTAGAAGAAAGGACAGGTGTCGAAACCATACGAACTTGCTGGACAACCAATGCGAGGAAGCGACTCGAATGCAACAAGTGCTTAGATACCGCAGATGTGAAGACGGATCATATAAAATGAAAAAAATATGGGTAAGAGAACAGGTAAAAGTTTGCAACATTGCACCGTATCTTTTAACAGAAGTGCCAATATTTTGACTGACTAGACCGGCAAGAAGAGTAAAGCGAATACAAAGAAGCCCAAAAGTAGAAACAAATATCGACTTTCTAGCGCTTACGAATTGAGCGATACCAAGAGAAACATGTCGACCTGAAATGCACTGGACCATTCATGTTCATCGTTCTTTATCCACCCAGGAATTCTCGAAGTTCCAGAAACCTGTATCACATTTTTCATTGGCCATTTGTTCTTCAGATGTGATAACGTTGATAAAATCCACTCATGCCTTTGTGCCAGCTCAGTAGAGGACATGGGGAGCTGAAAATCTCATTGGCGCTTTTGATTATTGCAGATCAAACTGACAGTGATCTGCATTCGTGGGCAGTGGAAAAGCGCCAACGGAGTTGTCGAAAGTGTTTTCGTACGTTTCAAATTTTATAGTGGTCACTTAGGTTACGTCTGATCGACGAATGTTCAGGATTAAAAGATTATAGTTGTGAAAATCTCGAAAAATAAAAAGGCGTCGTGGGTGGCGTGTTTGACCGGACACGATTTCGTTCGCGATGCTCCGCCCATTCGATTCCGCACACCGTCTTTCATTGCCGTCCTGCGAAGCGTTCAATGTCGTGGCTGTCCTCGTCCGCCCTCTCCGCTCTCGTCGACCACGACTCCTCAATAACTCACTTAATGGTTGTTGTTTATGCCTATTATTTCCAATAACATTTGATGAGTAAGTTCATCACAGATTGTGGTTTCCGCGGTTTTAACTACATTTCTATAAGAGAAAAACAGGTTAAGATCAATGCTTTTCTCCGCCTTACAGGATTACAACGTGATAATTCGTGCTCCATTTGTGAACTGGTTACGGCATTTGACCCGGTTTTTATCCTGACACTTGACGGAGACTAGCTAGCTGATGGCTTACACAGTGTTTCTTTCCTTCGGCGGTTTCTTAACGGCAATAATAACCGTGGGACTACAAGCTGAACCCGACGCTGTTAGTGTCTAGGGCTTTGTAAGATTTCTTCATGTTCAGCTTTGCAGTTCTCGTTTATTTTTCTTTCCGACCCCATATAGGTCCGTTACCACTTTATCCATAGCGGATTTATTAAGGTGGCCGGAGCTTGAGGCAAAGTGTCTCAACAGGCGTTCTTCATTGAACCGGAGTCGCTTCAAAGCTGAAGATCCACAAAGCCCACGCTTACGAGACAATTCGCCGCACCACCGGGTCCCTTGGTAGTTTGGTACCGAGGGACACATTGACAGGAGATAGCCTGCTCCGGTGGGACACGTTGACAATTGCCTGCCTGTCATTAGTTACAACTCCTCATCACCCAGTTGCTCCGGCAATCACCAGCCGGCCCTCTTTCTATCTCTCTCGTTGTTCTGTTTCGAGAATGATTAGCCCAGTCGGGATCTCTGGGTCATGTCGAGAATTCTCCCATAGAATCTCTGACATAGATGATAAGTGGGTGGTGAGAGAAATCGTGCAGCGTTGGAGCAATCAGATGTTATCATTTGTTTTGACTACTATATATACAATCGTCATTCATTGGAAAGGTGAGCTAAATGGTAATTCTTCAACATTGAAGTGCTATCAAAAGTCCAAGATTGTTCACCGAAAAAAGAAACTGTATATACCAACTAGCGGTATTTATCACAGCTTAAGCATGATAAGGGATACGTTCATATTGTTTTTCTAAGTTTTCGCGAAATAAAAGCAAAGGGTGGTTAGTCATCTCAGATGTGTCCCTTCATACGTCCCGCTTCCTTGTTTCTATTTATAGATCTCTTTATTCCATGAAAAATTCTCTACACTTCTATCTAATTTCATCGTCCTTCCCTTCTATTCTAGCCTTCTATTTATAGATTCTTACGGAAGACTTGCACTCGAATATGAACTCGAGACAGATCTTCTGTGACTTGACTTTAACAGAGCTGTGCCCATTTTATTAATAAGAAAGTTGGTAGAGATAAGCCATAATATGATCCGTCTGTCTGACAGCTGTGATTTCGAGGTCTTTTATCGGTTGCGAGAATCACAATTTATTTAGTGACCTGACTCGAAGTTTCTGGGATGTGAGTTGTCAGATCAAACACCAAGGTGGAAACAACCAGTTGGGTTCTACATTTATTTCTACAGACTCGCAAATAATCAACAATTCCATATTATCACGTGATACGACACAATATATATTACACTGTGCCTATCTTAGCGCTTATTGCATTCGATTCGCCTCCTCCACAGTCCACGGAGGCCTTCGAACTTATCGTTTGTGTGTGACATTCATGTCGTTTAGTAGTGGTCGAGCCGGCGCTCCCTGAAATCCTGAGAAGTGGTGCTGAGACGTTCCCACGTGGAATGGAGGGAATCAGCTTGTCGCAGATTAATGTGAGACTAATTTCCTAACACCGGTGGATGAGACGCTTGGTTGATCTGCAGCGGTGTTAAAAGACCTGGGTATGCTGGGCCGTCCGCCTAATAAACGGGATGACTACCACTGCACCACCAGCTCCCTAATTGACGATTAGGAAAGTGCTAGTTTTGAAATGAATTGAAATGACTTAGAAAATACAGCTTGCTGAGTATCGAGGTTCCACATTATTCGAAGAATTGATGATAGTTAAGGCTGTGTCAAATAAAATCCAGGAAAATCATCGACTTTAAGAAGCGTTTCCTGTGAAAACATTAAGCTTTTAGTGTAAAACTAGATGCGGAAAGTAAACTGTTGAGCAGGCCTAGAATGACTGGCACGACGAGGTCTTTCAAGGTGGCATTTCGTTTCCTGGACACATCACGTCTCTAACAAATCTCCGGCATCGCTCGGAGAAGCCTCTACTAAGGGCGACGATAAGGAGAAGCCCTTGACGTCGATCCCTTAGGGATGTGCCATGCATTCGACCTCATCTAGCATCGTTTGAAGGTGATTAAGTGCATGTCTGGCCTACCGATGTATCGGACCAGTGCTGCTATCTTCCCAGACAAGCATAATACTAATTTACTGAGATAGAAGGCTTGGTGAGCCTGAGGTGCGAAATCGGACTCATCGGTAATGCAAAGGTCCCCGAACCAATGTACTAGTAACAGATAGCTTACGAGATGTTGACATCGAAAGTGATACTCTGACCACTGATTGGTGATTGGTGGATCCAGATCACTTTACTGTTGCTGGCTGAGTCTGTTGTCTTTACTGAAATACTCATCTAAACACGTTCTTTTTCTGTGAATTTTGTTTTTACCGGCTGCCTGTCTTCTCTCGACTGTTCTTTTGTGCGGTCTGTGAAATCATAGTTTTATTCTCGAAAGTTTTTAAAAGCTAGTAAGCCTCTTCATTTTCACGCGCGAATTTCACTCGAAGTTATCCGATCTGGATTCGCAGCTAATTCTTGGTTTCGGTTTTTTTTGTTGATATTTGCGTTCTTGCCTCTTTTCTTTCCTACGTTATTTTATTATTGAATGATGCGTCACGTATTTCGGTCGTGTGAGGAGGCTTCCTCTTTCAGATGAAGCTGATCTTCGTGTGCGCTTTGATCGCCATTGCTGCCGCTGCTCCTAGGCAGAAACGCCTTACAGTTGGAACGATCGCTGTCAGTGGAGGAGTTGGCGGTTCCACCGGGTGTGTCGTTACGGTGGGTATTACGTTCTCTTTTAGTTGCATAAGATTGACTTTACAAATGGTATGGATTTTTGATCAAGGTTAGCATGCAGTTAAACCAAGAGCCACGTTCATAGTAATGTCTAACGAAATTATTTGAAATTCGTGTTATCTTTTAGGGAAATGTAGTCTATGCAAACGGATTCAAATTGCGTGAATTGACACCGATCGAACAAGAGGAGCTGCAAATCTATCAGAATCAGGTGGCCGAATACAAAGAGGTAGGTGTGACTTGTTCTTAAAATTCAAGGAGTTTGTTGTTGGTCTCATAGTTTTTTGTACTACTTGTTAGGTAAATCTGCCTATTCTTATTTGGAGCGTAACTATTGAGTAGAGGACTTTTGAAGAAGAATATTGACCATCGTTTCAGAGTCTTAAGCAAGCCGTTAAAGAACGTCAGGAAAATCTGAAGGCACGTATGGCTGGAAAGAAGATGAAGTCACTGGAGACTAGTTCCGAAGATCTTCCAAAGGCACCGAAAAAGCCATCATTTTGCTCCGCCAACGATACCACTCAGTTCTACTTTGACGGATGTATGGTTCAGGTGAGTAGAACCTTGTGCACAGCTGCGATATGTGGAACTCAGTGCTTCTAAGTTGAAACATACGCACAACGGTTTCCTTACGCGAATCAGAACTTTGGTTCTAGCTCTGTTCTATTGTTCTTGTGGTCACAAACAACAAAATACGGTTTAAAAAATTGCTCAACGTCAAGTTTTCCACAACCAAACATTTCTGGTTATGTTGTCTTCGTTTAAATCAAGTCGATTACATTGTCTTTGCAATGAAATACCGGTATTGGCCGATTCCGGAGGTATAACCCAGAAATCATATATTCTTTACCAACTATAGAATATCGTTATAGGCGATGGTACACGCAGGAAATATGTGTGGGCTTATCATGAGACCTATATGAGGTTAATGCATTTGGTGAACTTAAGTGGAAGTATACTTATCGAGGATAGCTGATTGATGCAATGATGCAATATAGTCAATGTTTACCTATAGCAATGCAGTTTTTCGATGGCTGGATTTGAATGACGGAGTTGTTTGCGCAGCAATCATGGCGCATCGCTGAGTCATTGTTAGGAACAGGATATACTCAACGAAACTGTAGGGGGGTAATTCGGAACATGGACATGTTAGGTAGTTTCCCGGCTGGTGCGGTTCAATTTAAGGAAGGTTACTTTGTATTGGGATAGTATTGCCATTGTGAACAGTGCTTCCTTTGTTTCACTTAATAGAAGAATGTGGGAGGGAATGTAGTTTTTGTTCACAAAAATTACACCGGAATGTTTTTATAGTATGTTCGGAACAGGCTTGTTTCAAAAACTTTTGTTGAAGCGTAAGATCGCTTCTGTTTTCTTATTTATTACGAATACCGGTTCTGCTGGGACGATTTTGTTCGAGAATGCTTTCATAGCATAGCCAGGCAAAAGCGCATCATCAGAGGGCTTGGGCTCTCAAAATTCATTTCGAAATTGGGCTCGAAAAATTCAAATTCAAATTTCCCGTCTTTCCATTTTCTGGAATTATAGGTCAACGTTTAACTCGTTATTCCGGATGAATAAGTGTAATGTTGGATGGAGACCAAAGACGGGGAAGACGGAGCGAGCCATTCTTGTTATATCCGATTTCTGGATGTCATTGGTTTCCGCCACATTTCTTTTTCTTTCCTCCGAAATCGATGTGAAGAAATTAACATGATTAGCTCATGAAACCAATCATGTTGCAAAGATGTTTCTATTTTCTAATTGCACTCTAGTTAAAAGCCTTTATGATTTCGTTTCATGTTGAGTGAAGTCAAAAATTCTACGGAGATTTTGGATGTTCTTTCTTCTTTCTTTCTTACAATTTTCTTCAAAAACTTCAAAAAAAATTTCGAGTTCTTTAGAGTTTGGTATTTTTAGGAGAGAAGGAAAAATTAGGGAAGGTTAAAGTAATTAGAACCCTACGAAGGGTTTTTTTACGAAGCGAATAATAGAGATAATTAGATATTGTCAAACCTTAGAATAATATAGGAGAGTATTACAGAACAACAAGGTTTACGTCGGTACAACTTATGCACGTGACCTAACACCCAGCGAAATTGAAGAGCTAAAGGTGTTCGAGAAGAAGCAGGTCGTGTACCAAGAATATGTTCAGAAGCAGGTACAGCAGGTGAGACACTTCTTCCGTTTATTCATTTTCTGAGGAGATTTTCAATAGCAGCAGTGAGCAAGTAGTGATCGGAAAGAAATCACTGCGTGGAACAGAAGTTAGAGTGTCAAAAATCACAGAAGGAGAGGAAGGTGTAACTCTGATATATCGCAAAATTATCGCATAATTGTTAATAGGGACATCTTGTGTAGCGCTAATGAGGAGAGTATGTCAACTGATAGATTGAAATAATGAAAATGGTTAGAAACCGTTTTCGAATTTCTACTAGGTCACGTATGTCAGTGGTCTGCTTTTTTTTGAGACATTTCTGTACTTTTTTGTCGAAATCCAACTTAACTTAGATCTTTCTTGTGATTTAAAAAAAAAGAACTTTCTGCTCGCCATGTGTAGGACCAGCTATAACGTATATTGGCTACTGTCTGTTTTCATTAAAAGTATACAGTTGTTATAAGAATTGAAGTTCGTCGTATTTTCAAATGTTTAACTATGTCACTAATACATTCTCTTTCCCACGGACAACCGAATGGATGGTCCCTTGTAGGATGTACACTTTTTGGTGACCGAGGAGTAATCCCAGACACTTGCCAGTTGGTTAACCATCATACCTTTTGAACTGCAAAAAATATTGTGAAGTGGTAATTGTAAGAGTGGAAAATTCAGCTTGTTGATGACATTCTTATACAAACCATCTAAAGCATCGAGTCTTCAAACAATTATAACATCTGCTGAGATGGAAATTATTCATGCATGGATGAACATCAACAATCAAATATCAAGAAAAACCCATATATGAGAATAAAAAGAGATTTCAGAAAGAACCTTGAGCTTAATTCATCTCATATTTTGGAGACGAATATTTCAGCAAGTGAGCAATCTGTTCGGAGGCTCCGATTTCTTCTCGTCGTTCTTTGGTGGAGAATCAAAGAAGACCACAACTACCGAAATCCCTATGCCCCCTGAGGAGGCTCCTGAACAGCCAACTGTACCTAATTTCTGCACCCCGATCTACTGAATTTGTCTCGGTGGGCACTTGTGTACTGTTTCCAAAATGTGCCTCATTTTTTTTCCTGATTTGGTGTTTACTGGTTTTATAGTAAGTCACGGCAATATCTGTTCGTGTTCTATAGTTACACATATATATAATAAATATAGCTATGGAAATTAGCAGAAAGAAATAATAAAGAACTCGGAGCGCGGCAAGAATGTCTAAATATTGGACACAAAAGACACTCGTATATCGTAGGTAACTGGCTGAAGTGTCTAAACAGATTGTGGATGTGGAAATCTATGATACACTCTCAAAGTCGTCGGTAAACACTTTTCAAACCAGCCGTCACGCCGTCCCTTTGCACACGACCGACTTCAGCAGAGTACATCGAGCTTACTTTTACTGCTTGTCCTGGTGTATGTGGAATTAGGTAAATCAGGTTCATCAATTAAAAAATAGACATTTAATCAAAGGTCTTACAAACGATTAATAGTAGATGGCTAAGAAGAGGGATTCCGTCCGTTTTTCTTGCATGGAGAGTTTTTTCACGCTTAGCGGGTTTAAGAAAAGGCAGTGATCCTCTTTCGCCCTTTTTCGATCAGTGAAGCAAGCATGCTGTCATAGACAAAACATTGGTGGAACAAAGAATAAGTCGGACATTATTCAGAATCCTGACTGAACCGTAACGGAATAAACCGTCGCAGAACTTAGCAATAAACACTAATTGATCTGGCAAGAGGAGTCACTGTTTCAGAGCTTACCTAAGAATGCAAATGAAACAGAGATAAGGAATTTGGCTTGAACGAACAAGGTTTTTTGGATGATATGGTTATGCATGCATTATTTCTAATTCTCCAATTTTGTTATATTCTTCACAACAATGCATCTCTGTTGTAGCTTGTAATCGTCTAAGAAAATATTGGTTAGTTATGCTGAGACTAAAGAAAATCGGTTTTTATGATATCCCGGTTGTATTATATGAGCCGCTAGAAAATTATAAGTAGGAACCACGATTCGCGAAAAATGACTATTAGACTATTAAATCTATTTCACTGATGTAGTCAGTTCTGGTGTAGTGTTGAAACCCATCTTTACATCTGTTTCTAACGATTTTGGTACACACTAGAGATTTCGAGATTGATAGAATGATGTAAAACACGTTTCATTGCCATAAAAGTCGTTTATCAAGTAGCTGTAGCAAAAGCTCACCATTTGTAATCTCCTTAGTAAAATATCGATAGCGAACGAGGTTGGACATACGTCTTCGATGCACGACATTGCGTGGTTCACAGAAAATCTGTGCTGAGGATGATAAGTCCATAAGGAGTTGTATAATAGTAGACGTTTTCTACAAAATGCATATGACTCAGCCGGCAGGGATTGGCAAATTCTTATTTCTCCAGGTTCGATGGATTAGTACCAGAGATTAAAAACACTGATTGGATATACAAATCAGCGCGGAAGTTATTATATAGGCCAGATTTGCGCTTAATCATCTCGATGATACTTAGTTGAGTCAAATACACTGCACATCTCTCAGTGATGATTGGTCAACGCCAAACGCTTTATGCTTTATAGCATAGCAAACGAGGTAGAAACAGGAAAGAAAATAAATAAAAAGATGCCAATTTTCATGAATTCTCAAAACTATTCCACCCCACGGGTCTCCCTCAAATGAGCGATCTCGAGCCGGTTAGTCGCGAGGCTACGCGGCGCGTCCCCACTGTTCCTCGAAACATGCGACAGTAGAGTCGGCGGCATTGGCGTTCGCGTCAGCACGAGTTTGTCCATGCACATCGATTCGTTCGAACAAGTTACAACCCGAATCGGATGTTAACGTTTAAAAAGACGTGGATCAATTCCGGCTTTGACAATCTTTGTCGTTTACGCGCCGACATCAAACTATGACGAAGAAGAAGTTGAAGCGTTCTATATGGGCTTGCAGTAGTTCTACAGAGAGGATCACAGATTCTTTAAGATCACCATTGGAGATATTAACACCAAGATTGGGCCAAGAAGAATGTCTGAAGAACGTAACATTGAGACCCAGGGATTAGAATGAAACGAACAGGGTGAGCGGCTGTCGGAGTTTATCATGGCGACCAAGATCATCCGTTGTAGCTCGCAATGACAGAAGCCCCAGCGTCAACGCTGGACTTGGTGTTCTCTTAATGGAGAGTACTATAACGAAGTAGACCACATAGTAAATAGGTTTTGCCAGGCCGATGTCGCTGTTGTCTCAAAATTCTACACGGGGTCAGACCACTATCTCCTTCGTGCTAGATTCTACTTCTCACGGAGAGGAGAAGAAGCCGCTAATTCAAAAACCGAAGTCCCAGAACCAACACAATTCAACTGTCGGCTGCTGAGACGATGCCGTTGTCGTTAACATCGACAAGGAATACGATCGGCTTATTCAACATCTTCACGTTAGCGCCATGAAAGCTGAGAGTTCGAAAGTCACCAAAAGACGTTTGTCTCAAGAAACACTAGAGCTGATACGCCAGCGTGAAATCGCACGAGCTGCAGGCAACCACGAACTATCGTCCAAACTTGCAAAACAATGCAGATAGGCGATAAATAGGATCTTAAAGAAAGAAGAGCAGCAGTAATGATCGAAACTGCAGGGGTTGGGAAAAGCACTCGCAAAGCCCACCGAAGCATGGTCAATTACAAGACCAAGGTGATTGCACTCCGGCGCCCAGACGGAACAGTTACAGCATCCAGAAAGGCAATGGAGAAAATCATTCACGAATACTACTCGGATCTCTTTGATAGCCACGTCCACCTTTCGTCATATGAAATAAAGAAGGACGGATTATATCTTTCTACTTCTGTTCAGCAAACACGAGGTGCTATTTTATTTCTTTATTTACGCACAAGCTGACGTTTCGGCGGATTTCGCCTTCCTCAGAGCCTGGAAGAGTCAACTTGACAGCAATCCATTCGGCCAAACACCTACATAACCAAACAGAGAAAACGCTAAACCAAGATTTCAATCACATTTAGCATAGCTCTGCACACTCACCGCTTTCTATGAGTCTTCCACTGAGTATGTAGCGTGAAGACCGACAGCACAGAATTCACATGGAAGTGTAATGTGCACCTCCCATCGAAGAAGGATGGATATGTTGTACCACCGGTTCTGCCTTCCGAAATCCAACATGCTATTTCGTAGGTGAAAAATCAAACAGCACCAGGTCGAGACAGGATAACACCAGAACACCTGTAGAACTATCGCCAGTCCTCGTAAACACACTGGCTCGGCTGTTCACACGTTACCTGTCTGAATGCAAAGTCTCTACTCAGTGGAGGACCAGCAAGACCGCGTTATTGTTCACGAAAGGTGACCTATACGATATCGGCAACTATCGCCCAATCCGCTTGCTGTCTGTCGTCTACAAACTCTTCACTCGAGTTTTCCTAAACTGCGTTGACAGAACACTAGACGAAGGACAGCCATGTGAACAAGCAGGGTTTCGAAGAGAATTTAGTACGATGGACCACATCCACACGGTAGCACGGCTGATTGAAGTATTGTGAGAGTACAAAAGACCGCTTTGTCTCACTTTCATCGATTTACAGAAGGCATTTGATTCAGTTAAGATGGAAGCAGTCTTGGAAACCCTTGATAGTCAAGGAGTCCCTGTTCAGTACATAAAGATTCTTCGTGAGCTGTACAAAAATTTTACAAGCAAGATATCGCCATTCAATATCGATATTAACACTGATGTTAAAGGAGGAGTTAGGGAAAGCGATACCAACTTGCTAAAATTACTTATCGCCACCCTCTAGAACGTCATGCGACCGTTAGAATGGGATAATATTGGAGCGAAAATCGATGGTCGGCAGTTACACCATCATCGCTTTGCTGATGACGTCGTCATTATAACACCAAACATTATCCAAGCGGAACGTATTCTTGACGACTTTAATAAAGCCTATGGAAAGATTAGTCTTCGGCTAAATCTCACAAAAACGATGTTTATGAAGAACGGATTGGTTTCGCATGCCCCATTCACGCTCAACGGAACAAATATCTCCGAATGTTATCGCCTATGTATTACTCTGTGCGGCTGCTATTCATCAACTAACTTAAATACTTACAGCGAATAAACGGTTTTGAAGAAGGCGAAACCGCCGAAACGTCAGCTGTTGTATCCCAAGAAATCCTAGAATAACAACCTCTTGTCTGCTTACTGAAGAAAATCATCGAATTATCTCCGAATGCTCCAGGTATATCTATCTAGGTCGGCAAATCAATATGATTAACGACCTAGCTCCAGAGCTGAGCAGAAAGAAATGAGCGGTCTGGGGAGCTTTCACGAGCATCGAGGATATAGTGAAGAAGACAAAGAACACCCGATTCCGTGCCCACCTTTTCGATTGAACGGCACTTCCTGCCCTAACGTATGCATGGGAAACCTCGTCGCTGCATAAGCAGTTTGAAAGGTCACTCAGCGTTATCAAACGCGCAGTCGAAAGGACGATGCTAGGAGTATCCCGTTCTACACAAGTAAGGAATGGGATCCGAAGCTCCAACCTGTGTCAACGATTAAAAATCAAAGGTGCCGTTCTGTGCGCCAAACAGTCAAAGATAAGGTAGGCCGGACACGTAATGCGTATGAATGACAACCGATGGACAAGAGCCGTTAGTGACTGGATTCCTCGGAAAGTCATACGTACTACAGGAAGACCACCGATCCGATGGTCAGAGTTCTTCACAAAGAGCCTTGACGAAAGATATGATGCTCGACGAGTCCCTAGAGCGAGCAGGACCAACTGGGCTAACCGACAGGGAAAATGGAAAATTTACTGGCGCTCCGTCGAGTCACTCGACGATCAACGGGACTACAGGTGATACAGGTGATTTCACCAACACGTCTCAATACTAGAATCAGTGCTATCATGCAGAACGAGAGATCTGTTGTGTACGAGACGTCAAATTGCTTCCAAATCCAAGCACTAAAAGCAGTAGTTTGGTGTTGGCGATTGACTAGGAGACAGAATCGGCTATTGCATTCACTATTCTGCACTTTTTTTTTCAACGGCTGTATTTTAAGTGTTGAAGCAATTGATGCGCGATGTGATGACGACCAGAATGCATCGTTGAAGGTTGTGCTGCCATATTAACGTTAAAATTTTTGATAATTTAATTTCTATGACCTTTCAAGGTTTCGATTTTTAAGCAAATGAATTAAGACGTAATGATTCAAAAAAGTTTCAAATAACGGTACACCATATTCTCTGAAGGTCCCCAAATACTCTCGTTATTCATATTGTCAGCAGTTATCGAAAACCCTATATTTGAACTTAAGCTTCGATATACTTCGATTTTACTTTTGCTTCGCTTGAAGAAAAGTGGCAAATTAAAAATTCCACGTTGTTTTAACTTTAACCTTTTAGGTCTAGCTGAGTACTTGATTCCCGATTAAATTAAACTTTATCTGTAAACAGATCGATCTCACTGAGGTCGAGCCTCGAAACCCAAAGCCTGGAAATATCCCTTCGACATCGACATGTAGGAAAAAGTCAGGATCGGAACACCACCTGATTAAGTTAAGCAATGAAACATATGTGATCGTTTAAGAACAAATTGGTTGAAATCTTTTAAAAATTGCTGTGCTCGGGTGAAGATCGTTCGTAAGCATTTCGAAGCTAGAGGAGTTTGGTGGTAAAAAATACACTGGTTTTGTCGGACTGTTAGGCTAAAAGTTTTGTGTTGTCATCACAGCATACAAATAACATATCAATATACATTAATAAAGCAGTCGATGATCCTAGTCTGGAATATTTGAATGGTCTAAGTCACAGTTCTTGCCCAGTGTACGCAAAAGCTAGATTTTTGAGACCCTTGGGCTCCTCAAAGAAGCCTCTAAATCTTATCGTTTCATTATTGTACTATTTTCAATATCTGAATGAGTAAAGGTGGTCGTACAGCGTTTAACGACATCTTGTGCTGATCTTGTCGTGGCTCAACACGTTTGTGATAGTCTTCCGATCTTCAAACATGCTCCTTCTCGAAGCGTTTACTCTGGAATTAAAAAAAAGCGCACGAATCTTACTTGCATTCCTCCTATCACTAGTAGTTGAATAAAACAAAGTGGTCAAAAGTTTTCAGCATCCTTCTAGCAATGTGTTTTTTTTTCAGATGACCTAGCTGCTTTCCTAGCATCCAACACCCGCTAAGGTCTTCGAACTTTCCGCTGATTTCGCTTCTGCTTGAGAATTTTGGTGTCCGTAATGAATTTCTTTGATTAATAGTCAAATCTCTTTTTTGTGGAATCTTGTAATAATCTGACATGTCGTCTCATGGCTTGCATGAAGCTTCTCAAGTAAGCCTAGTACGGAAATGCTGCCATCGGAGCGATGAGGGGCTCGGTTAAACTGGTTCGGTGTCGAATCAGTTCCTCGCGCATGTTGAATGGAACCTCTACAGTTACTCTACCAGCACACACCAGCCATATTAAAACTTTGAAAAAAGTTTTTTGCAACAATGTTGGAAAATTCCTAATGGAATCGACGGTTCCAGAACTCATTANAATGGAACCTCTACAGTTACTCTACCAGCACACCCCAGCCATATTAAAACTTTGAAAAAAGTTTTTTGCAACAATGTTGGAAAATTCCTAATGGAATCGACGGTTCCAGAACTCATTAGGAAATATTGTGTTTAGCGAGCATCACTAAACATGAGCAGACGAAGCAACCAAGACCAAGACGAAGTCGAAGTGAAAGCACTTTCTGAGGTTAAGCACCAATGTATCTCACAAGTAAATTGTACTGAAAGTGTACTGATAGTTATTCGTCTAGTGCTACTCTCACAAAGTGCACATTGTGCTTGAAAAAACTTAGCAACAACGAAGGAAACACGGTTGTCTAGGAAATCGAAGCTCAGTTGGCCCGCAGTCTTTGCTCACTGACAGAGACAATAGATTTTCTTGCTGCAGACTCATACACGTCACCTTGTGGGATACCTATGTGACTGACAGTACACTATCAAAGAAAAGAGAGATTTTTTTGGACATTCACTAATCCTCCCATTGCTTCAGATTGGCTAAAGGTTCAAATCTGTCAAAATTGAGCCTATTGTGACAGTAAACTTTTAATCGTTTTTTAAAGACAACGACGTTTTCTCGAAGGATATATGCCAACATAGGCAACACTGATGGAATGAAATGGTTAAGAATGAGATGCGCTTGAAACCGCATATGATTCTGAAGAAGTCAATTTGATTGAAAGAAAATGAGCTTTGAATAATTCTTAACAATTCTTGGCGAAGAACAATTTAGAATTCAGAAAACACATTTTGTACAGTTTGGCAAAAATCGTAATTCAAATGCCTGAAAGAATAAAGTCTCGACGGCCGAATACCTCAGAACCCTGAAAAGGGACGGTTTTCGGAAGGCATGGCCGCATGGAAGTAAATATTTTGTACTATTATCTTCTCTGCCTTCCTCACGATCGCTCTCCCTTTTATCTACCTCAAGTGCATCAGCATTGGTGGAGTAAAAACCTGTGTGCTAATGTTTATGGTTCTTGAAATGGTGCTGATGACGGACAAGAATTCTTCTTTGTTTGAAATCAGCAGTAAAAGACCCTTTTACCGAGGCGCTTTTGCTGAAAGCGAAAAAAGCCTAGCGAAATTATCCCAGTCTTTCTGTTTTACTCAGAATTCAGAGTTATATCGAAAATCATTTAGTTGGTTAGAGGTGCGTTGTAGACATGCTGCATAGGTCGTCAATTCAATTCCACGCTCCAGCTAAACAGGGCTTCCATTCCATTCGAGCCAATAAATCAGTGCGAGGCAATGGGATAGAGACATCGACTTGATGCTGATGAAACTTGGTTTCAACGAGAAATACTTAGTGAAGGATCATAGAGAGCGGTGGGCGTAAGAATAAGCCATTTTGTGTTTATTGTGACTGAAATCTTTGACATCTTGGTTTGGCGTTCTCTCTGTTTGATTACGGAGGTGTTTGGCTGGATGCATTGCAGTTAGTTCGATCCTTCCAGGCTGTGAAGAAGGGAAAATCTACCGAAATATCAATTTTGCCATCAATAAAGGATAACGTAGCGCCTCTTGTTTTGCGCATCAAGAATATGGTGAGCTATTAACTTGACACCTTCCAACCACCCAACAGTTTACCGCCTCATCCTGGTTGGGAGGTGTTACTGGGTGTCGGTCTGTGATGTACAGTAGGGGATTCGGACCACAGCAGGATCTCCTACCTAAGAAGACGAGTAGCGTTACCATAGGAAAACCCAGCTAAGAGTGAACCGATACCAGTATTCGTCACGGTCTTGGTACCAAACTAGTCGTATGGTGACAAATCTCCCTGTGGTTTGCAAGGACGGCAACTGCCTGTGGTGGTGACGATCTGAGCAGACTTTAGCCAGGCTGATCTCGAGACTCCAGGGAACACAATATCAATACCAGCTAAACTCCTAAAAATAAAGAATATGCTAGGGCCCGCACAACCTGTGAGGACGGGCCAGTCAAGTATCCAAATAAGTAATGTAGCGTAGGACTCCGGGTCAGTCTTCGGCACAGAATATTAACTAACTCGAAACAGAATGCTCGACTCTGTATGAGTTCGCCACGTGGTACTCTTTGACGTAGGCACGGAGAACAATCTCAACCTTGGGTTATAATTGTTTACAGCAATAGCAACGATACAATATCCATAATATGACTATAGCGAATGGTCGAAATAGTGGAACACTGAAGCTGGGACGCTGGAGGACCGAGGCTGCGGAATGCGGAGAAGCTGGAGGACTAACTAAACTACTCCTTATATTCCTTCTGTAATAGGTGGGCCTTCGAAAGAGGGAATTAGAGCAACGCTACAAGTGAGGTTCTAAAGGTTTTTCAGGTAGTATAATCTGACAGAGGTACTTGCATAGAGGGTTCGTGATGGCTATACAATAGCTTATACAGAATACATGTGAAAGCGCGCAGTTACTCGTACAGAAGGTTCATGTGACAAGCGACACAAAGGTTTATACAAAAAGTTCATTTTAAAGCGATGGAATAATTTGTACAAAGGGTTTTACAAGAAAGTGCATGTGAAAATGGTTGAAAGAAAGGAAACGTTGATATCGGGACTCCAGGGAAACGCAATGGCTAAACCAACTAAACTGCGAAAAATGGAGAATATGCCGGGGCTCGCACAACCTGTGAGTGCGGGCCGTCCAAGTATTCAACTATGTACTGACTTCATATATCGATAGGTCGCCATAAGTCAGTACATAGGCCTTATGCACATTCAACTACGTCTAGGATGCCTGTTGAAGTCGGACGCGTGGCAGTTCCCTCAGGGATTTCTCAACGTCGAACATGTTTACGCCTTTCAGATTTTATCGAGCAAGATTGCACTTTGGCCATTAAATGCTCTGACCACGTTTTTTGCTGACGTTTCTTCCTTAAAGGGTTTACAGAAGAAGGGTCTTAATTTGAAATAGAGCTAAGGTATGTTAAAAGCATCTTCCGTTCAATAAGATTCTAGTCGATACTTCTGTAATAAAATGCCAATTTTCCTTTAGTTTTATTAACACATACACGATCTAGCCTAATTTTGTGTGCCATTGGATGATGCTTAGGACAACGACAGTACTCGATTAGCATTAAAAAGCCTTGCTGTCGAAGATATTAAACCTACGGAACGTCTTTTCACAAACCAGACTTAGCATAACATCACTGCTGGATAAGCTCCAGATCGAATGCAAAAAGAATGGCAAGTAAATTCTTTGCAAGGAACTAAACAGCCGGAAAAATATGAACTGAAGGCGTTGCGTGCGGTCCCATGTGTTAAGGAAAACGGCTGGTGACAATAGACCATTAGCTCTCTGTGTGTTGAATGAAAGCTTATAAGACTTATTTTTTTTAAATTAGAGATTGATCCCATTTGTTTTTTGAGCACTTTCTTGAGTTAGTATGAAAGAGATATAAGTTTTTCATTACTAATTTAGAGATATTAAAAAGAGATGCAACTTAATCACTTTCTTGGTGGATCAGAGATTTATCTGTCACATGAACAACTACGGTAGAAGGGTTTACGTATAGTGGCTGTTTCGAAAGCATCATTCGAGTTACAGTGGGCGTTGATGCCACACTAGTCCGTAAAGCGACTGGATTGCTGATTGGCTGGATTAGCAAAGTCATTGTGCAAACAAAGTCTGTTTACATTCATGGCCACAGTAAATTTTCAAATAAAAGAGGAATACGAATGCGGTGGAATCATTCCAGAACGGGGGATCCTTCAGGATAACGAATATCATTTTTGACGTTTTCTATGCTCGCTCTACAAACTATACAATCTTTAAGAGGAACGCAAGCAGCAGAGGAAAGAGCAGATCATGAATTCGACAACAGGTTGAATTGAATGAAGCTTTTTAACTCTTTACCAAATTTGGTTCGCCGTCAAGATAGCGCTTCCATGCTGCGACTTAACCCTGTGAATAAGATGTAATCAAGATAGTGGATAGAGTGCGGTCTATTTCGTTCGCGTTTCACGGGGTTTGCAGATGTGCTTCAGCCAACCGATACTTAGGTAAATAAATCTTTATATAATAAACACATGTAAACTGTAGAACAGCAAAAAAATTAAAAAATAGATAGCTAAAAGAGTAAGCACTAACCCAGATCGTTGGAGACGATAGCTTCTGTAATGGATTGCTCAATATCTACACAACGACGTGACCTCTATAGGAGTCACGCTATGTGAAAATAGTGGCTACTTTCATGAGATAAAATCTGTTGAAATTTTCAGATGCTTCCCTACAGAGCAAAATTTCTAACGCTTTACCATGATAAATGTCTAATTTTCTGGATACAGTAGGAATTATTTGCTTGGATTTCTTGCGTCGGACCTCATATTTCGTACACGATAGATGATGAACAAGTGGGATGTTATTTAGCATGGCACTATTGTGCCCTGCAATGTACAGATGATGTTTACAGATGCCGCTTCTCCACCAGAAACATTGAAAAGTTAGCTTCAAATGTCGATTTTTTGAATGATTTAATATAAACACATCTGAACCTGAAAGGACACCGCATGGAAATTTTGACTGAAATAAGTGCGATAGTGTAAACTCTTTTCCATAAATTTGAAAGATCCTAAAATACTCTAGTCATCGCAAACTAATTTCGTGGCTAGTGGGGCGGATATCACAATAGTATTGATGTCCATCATCCCGAGCATGGTGCTAGTTCGATTCCGCCCCGAGCTAACCAAGCCTCTCATCTCTCCGGCATCGCGAAATAGGTTCCGGAATTCTCTGGGAAAAAATTACTCTTTACAATCCAATTGGGAACGCTCCAGCTCAGTTATCTCCAAGGAGAACTGCTCGACCAACATTTTACGACAATCAAGATGAAATGAAAATCCTCAAGCAGCAACTGAAACCGCACGTAAAAACTTGGAAGACTTTCAAGGACGATGGTTGCGAAGAAACGAATTGAATGTGAGAAGTACTGGAATCGGCACAGTAGACGTGAAGACTCAAATAAAATAAAATTAAAAAACTTCGCCGCCAAGATGTTAAGTATGATAAAAGACAGATAGACTAGTCATGCAAATATCGTTCAAGTAAGAAAATAAAGAGCAAGTGGATGCAGACGTAAAGCGTTAGGCGTTGATTAATTTTTTAAGCTTGGATCGTGTGTCCGACTTCATATTGAGTGCATGTAATACCTAAAATACTACAGTCGTTTGCCCATCTGGAAAGTCAGCGATGTCATCCTCTCAGACAAATTTGCTACTAATTTTCCAACCACAGAGGAATGAATGCTTGATTAGCGCAAGGCGTGGGATCAAACTAATGTGCACGGCTGAACCGCTCATTAAGATATGGGCACACTATGTGCCAGCAAACACTAACTGCTACAGGATGCATAGCCCACCAAAAAAGTAGATCGCACTGGATGGCGGCAATGGATCAACAGTGGTTCTGTTTGGAAGGGTACTGCCTAGTGAAGTTAACTATTCAAGAGATGCTCTCTCCACTGGATTCGACTCGATGTGACAACGGACACCCATACCACGATGGCAACCACCTTTGCCCCACCGACCGGAATCAATCCGACTTTGAAAAAGACGAAAACGTCGAAATAGTGGCCAAATAAGTATTTTGCACTAAACTCGTGCTAGCTGAACAATCTAGAAAAATATTCACCACCACTTTACTGTGTGTGTGTGAGTTGAACGGTTTCCTGATGTGCACGCTAATTTTGCTCACCCAATCCGTAGCTGCACCACATGAAAAGGATCCCTTCACCAATTTACTGAGTTTTAAGTTTAAGTGAGTTTCATGACGATCTGTGGATATCGAGGAGAGAAGTCAGCCGTCATCTGAAATATACTTTTAAGCAAATTTTTTACTCAATTCTTCCAAACTACATGTTTTATCTTGCTGCCTGTTAGTTTTCTACCCCACACCATACATAAAACTTTACTGCTTCTGTTTGTTTTCACCACTGTATGCATTCTGCAAAGTCGTCTTAGGAGATTGCTAAATGTGAAAGTAGGAAAATAAGATCGCTTACAATGACTGAATTCGGCACCGTCTAAATATTACTCTTTGATGGAACATGTGTATTCATATATTCGTCTGCATCGCCTGTATACCCATTCGAGCAACTCAGCCAGACAACAACTTACTTTCCATCAGTCTCTTTTGAGCCAGATCGGCCCATATTTTTCTCTCACTAAAGTGACTCGAACAGTAGCACCAAACATTTTGTCCTAGTGCCTCTCGTTTTGATTTTTTAGCAAATGAGTAACCAAAGGGTCATCCAAGGCCCCGTCTCATTGAATTCATGCTGTGAGTCCGTAGAATTTAAAAGTTCCAAGAGTGATTGAAATGCTCAATTAAACGACTCCGCAGATGACTTATGAAATATAAAGCAATGCACGAACTGCTGCCTTCTAAAATAAACACTTTTTTCAATAAACAAATTCTGTCTAGTCAAATTCTAGTCATTTATATCGATAATTGAACAACTTTAATGACTTGTCAGTTTTGTTATGAAAAGGTTCTTGAATGTCAGAATAACTTTGTGCAATCAGCATTGTTCGGAGGTGGCAGGCAATTTCTACAGTCTCCTCAACGATTTCTGGAACAATTCATGGAAGCCTTATGGTGAAATGAACAGAGATGAGAACAGAGATGAAATTCACCGTATAAAAAGTGCAAAGTGCAGATTGGTGATGACAATTAGTAGAATGAAAGGATTTATACTCAGGCTTCTTCCCATTTATACGCATAGGGATTCTCGCACAGTTCGCTAATGTTCTTCTGATTGGTAGCTTTGTTAAATCGGACCTTAAAAATGTACAATTAGAAATTTTGTGTGAAAATAATAAGCACTGATATTCAGATAGTAGCATCTATCTCTAACTAAAAGGTAGCCATAGTTTCCTTAGCAACAAACTGAGTGCTCAGGGCTAAAAATTTTGTTAACAATCTTAGTTTGTTCGACATGCTGACGTTTCATCTAATTGGGATTGTTAGAAAAAGTCTGATCTACAATTACCTTTGTAATTCTTGTATTTTTTTAAGATTACAAAAGTACGGAATCTCTTAACCTCCAAAGGTTTTTCGCCTCATCGTGGCTAAGTGTTTTTGGGTACTGCGATGTAGATTAATCCCTCTCGCAGGTTTACCAAATTGAAAAAGAGTATGGCGTTTCTATCCAGTAGCCCACCTAAGACTAAACCAATACTAGTATTTACCACAAACCTCTTATCAAACTAGTCGCAAGATGGCAAGTCTCTATGTGATCTACAAAAACCAAAGATGGTCTGTGGAGTCTACAGAACAACATTAACTCGACCAGTAAAACTCCAGCCTCAGTACTCCGCACACATCCCTCAAGTCTACGAGGTCGAGCGGTGGACTATCGATGAAAGGCGATCAAATCCTGGGTTACACAAAATGTCATTGCAAAGAGACAAAATGTGCACACCAACGACACGCCATGGAGACTGTTTCTTGCGCTGCACGTATAACAACAGAGCAGTCTCCACAAAGGCTTACCACTACGTTCTTCTTGAGGCTATTGATCTCATGAAATTCTATGTCATCCCTTACAAGAGATGAAAACAGGAAGACCGACATAAGCGAATTAGATGACGGAACCATCGCCATTTGTGGAGCGCAATCTCGTTACGAAATGTGGGAAGCGTTGGCTTTGGGGTACGAGCATCTATTTCCCATCTAGTGACTTCACACGAAATTCTATTAGGGCGCTTGAGCATTCTTCGTCTCCAACTTCCACGTCAAGAGAAAGTCAGTATCATTAACTTCTACACATCAGCTTGCGAAGCGTACGAGAGAAAACTGAATGTGTTCTACAGCCAGTAATTCGTAACGAAAAGTCATTCTATAAATTCATTGTTGGAGACTTCAATGACTGGTTACGAAGAGTTAGAGAAGATGAGTACAATGGAGAAGAATTCAAAATTGGAGATAAAAATGCGGATGGAAACCGTCGTGTTGTACTTCTGGCCGCAGTATGCTTCTTCGATGGAAAATCATTTTTCGAGAAAACAGAAAACCTGCGATAGACATGGAGGTCTCTTAACGGAACGGCTTATGCGGAGAACGATCGTTTTCTCGCGAATAGAAAATGGTGACACATTGTCACCTGGATTTTGTATTGGATCCCACAACGACACTGTCTTTGCAAAGATCCGATTCAGTCATAAGGTGGGAAAGAATTGCTGTCATCTCAAAGAAAGCAAGAAAATTCTTGCGCAACCGCTATGTTCTCAACAAAATCCTCTCCTCAGATGAATGGTGAATAGGGAAAACCCAAGCGAAGATTACAGGTCTCCTGTCGAAAGACTTAAAGGTTGAGCCGAACTCTGCTCAGTTGAAAAGAATTCAGATAGTATCTTTATCGCCACCAAGGAGTCGTTGGAGAGGAGAATGAGACTGAAACTTGATCTTACTGCAGCAAACCTACCACGACTGATGATATACGTTAGATGATGAAGATATTCATAGGAAGATTTCCATGTGTAGAAGTAGAAGTGGTTACTGAAAATAGCCTAAAAACGACCTAGTAAATGAGTTCCGTTGGGATCTGTGCCACTACAATGCCATGCTCTCCCCTTAATGAACAAAGATGAGACTGATGCCATATAACTTCTATAATGCTGAGATATTTGCAAAACTCTGGACCGCACGTGTCTGCGGTAGAGAACGAATCTGCTATTGTCCTTTCCGGGGAGTAACTTGTTCACCACTACAACATGTGGGTCCCTCGTTTCGCCTGCCTCTCAACTGGGTTCAATGCCGATTTGGACTCTCCAGATCAATCCCGTTGACGGGTGATTGCTGATGGCAAAAGATTGATAGAACTAGCTGAGAGACTGGCGAAACCGAGGACCCGCATGGTGTGGTGATGAACGCGTTACTCCCCGGAAAGGACAATAGCGCGTTCGTTCCTCACCACAGACACCTGCGGCCAGGCGTTTTGCAAATATCTCAGCATTATAGAAGTTATATTTCGCAACGCACCCTGCCGTTAAGAAGAATAGGCAGTAAATAAAATGGTTAAGATATTGATGCCATAGTATGAAATTGATAACGGAAAAATTCCATACCAACTTCTTCCGCTTCGCAACCCTCGTTTTGGACCCCGAAGCTCCGTTGGTGAAAAATCATTAGGTGGTTCATAAATCCCTTCTAGGTACAAATACATATGGTTAACGTTAGCTACAAACACGTTTGTACAGTGAGTGTTTGTCTCTTGTATCCCACAGGAGTCCTTCCTCTCCACCTGTCGTTAATGCTGCTCATCACATGACCCTAACTTTTGAGTTCATCACATTTTATGGTGAATTTTGAACTGATGTTGTTAAGATGTATGAACTGAGTAATTTTGCATGGTATTTTGTGCACGACTTGTACTTCACAAAATGTAGTTTGTATGCGCGTCGTGTATAGCACATAGTGGTTAGAGGTACGTTGTAATACACAAGTGGCCGTTGGTCTGAACCCATACCAAGGTTCACCAAGACTTTCATCACTTCACGGCCGCGAATTAAGACCAGATTTGTTTGGAAGACTAGTCGCACTGACTTTATGTATCGGTAGCCCACGGCGATTCATTCTGTAGACCAGGCATCAATCACTTCTAATGACGCTTAATGAAGTCGAATACATGACAAATCCACCAAGAATCAAAGTATTCGGCGTGTATTCGGTGTCTTAAATGTTTGACATATGCATTAAAAATTCATGTATTAAAATTTTTCTTAAGATTATGAAAGTGTTTGGCTGAGTAGATTACATGTCGACTTCTTCGAGGCTCTGATGAAATCGAAACCGCCGAGGCGTTGGCTAGTGTGTATTAATAAAAAAAAAACAAAGTAGTATACCACCTCCCCTTTTCAAAAAATGAGTTTCCATGTAAAAGATATTGTGTTAATAGAAGCGCAGTACGATGATTTCCATTCTCATTGAAGCTATAGACTTCGTATTCATCGTCATTGCCTTTTCTAATTTGGCGTTGGAGCTGTGAACAAAAATTTCGTGGAGGAAGTTCTCGCCGAGGACAAGTGTTCAATGAACCGTTCTTGTTCACTCTCATTAGCTAGACAAGTTTGTGAGTAACTATTGATGACACGGATCTTTCTTGAGAAGACGGCGAATTGCCAGTAAAAATCGAGGGATCTCCTATGGTTAAATAAGATGAGCAAAGGATAGGTAAGTTATTAGCTGTGGCTATAAAATGTATTAAGCGAAATAATATAATGGATAGAAAAGCAAAACGTACCACAGGTAAGTTCTCGAAATAAAGCATATCCAGTGTATTGTTGCCGTAACCAAGGTGAGTTCGATTGAATAGCAGCTCAGAAACGCATGCTATCGCTCCATAATCAAATGACGGCATCATCTATAAACCGAAAACGTACGGTTTCTCAAAAAGATGAACGAAAAGAAACGATGTGGAAAAAATGAAAAATTTTTTTATATTCCTACTTAGCAGTGTTTTTAGAGAGGGATTCTGAAATACACAATAGATCGGTCGTTGTTTCCATTATCGCGCGGCCCTAGACTAACAAACTCCCTACCATTTCTCCCATCCGTGGTCGGAAAACTGATAACAAACTTGTCTTAGAAAAAAAAGCCACTAACCTAGCACATTTATAGACCATCAAAAGTCATTATAAAAGCTAGGTAGGGCTTCGATCACCCGATGCTACGAATGCACGGTGCATCCATTAGGGATTGGTCAACGCCAAACGCTTTACTGTTTATTTCGTTGCCTCGTTAAGTTTCCAGAACTTTGTATGCCACTTCCATCACTATCTTTTCTTACGTCTCTAAGACAAGAAGTGCACTGCACTCAACGAAAAGTTCTGCACCGTGGATAAGAGCGTTACCTGTATCACCCCGTCACCTATCGTCCGTTCATGGTCTACTCGAACAGGTGCCAGTAAGTCTTCCACTTCTCCCCGCCGGGTGTAAAAAATGCCTAGTGGGTTCTTCTCGTTCCAGAAATTCGTTGACCATGAAATCATTCTTTTAGCGTTTTTTTGAAGAACCGTGACCATCGTGCTGGTGGTCTGCCTGCAGTACGTTTTTGACATCCCATGGGATTTCGTCACTGTTCTCGTTCATCGGTTGTTGTTCACACAGATCGCGTGACAGGCCCGCTTTATCTTCGACAGATTGGCGTTTAGAACGGCACCCTTGATTCTTGATCTTTGACGTAGGTCAGACCTTTGGATCCTTTCCCCCACTTTTGTGACACTGGATAGCTCTAGTATAACATTGCCTTTTCGACTGTGTGTTCAATAACGCTGAGTTATTTTTCATCATGGTTAAGCAACGATCACTTCTCTGATGTATACGTTAAGGCATGTAGAATCGCGAAGGCGGAAAAGTGGGCACGGAGTTGGGGTTCTTTTTTCTGTTCACTAAATCCTCTATACTTTTGAAAACTCCCCAAGCCGCTTGTTTCCTTCTGCCAAACTCTGGAGCTAAGTCGTTCATCATGTTGATTTCTCGCCCTAGATAAACATAACAGGAGCACTCGGAGATATTCGTTCCATCAAGCGAGAATGGGGCATATGAAGCCAATCCGCTCCTCGTGAACATCGTTTTCGTAAGAGTTAGTCGAAGACCAATCGTTCTACAGGTTTTATCAAAGTCGGCAAACATACGTTCCGCTTGGCTAATGCATGGTGTTATAAGGACGATATCATCAGCAAAGCGAAGATAATGTAACTGCCGACCATCGATTTTCACTCCCATATTAACCCATCCCAATGTTCGCATGACGTTCCGGAGGGTGGAGCTAAATAATTTTGGCGAGATGGTATCGCCTTACCTAACTCCTCTTTTGACGCCAGTGTTAATATCGTTATAGAATGGCGATACCTTGCTTGAAAATTTTTAGACAACTCACGAATAATTTTTACACACCGAGTAGGGACTCCCTGACTATCAAGAGCTTCCATAACTGCTTCTATCTTAGTTGAGTCAAAAGCCTTCTTTAAATCGATGAAAGTGAGACAGAGAGGTCTTTTGTGCTCTCGAGATACTTCAATGTTTTGTTATCGTTTGGATGTGGTCCTCGCACTAAATCCTTTTCGAAGCCCTCTTTGCTCATTTGGCTGCCCTTCGTCCGCCGTTGTGTCAAACCTGTTTGGGATGACTCGAGTGAAAGTTTGTAGACGACAGACAGCAAGCAGATTGGACGATAGTTGCCGATATCGTGTAGGTCACTCTTCTTGAATAATAACACTGCCTTGCTGGCCTTCCACTGAGGGCGGGCCTTGCATTCAGACAGGTAACGTGTGAAGATCAGAGTCAGGTGCTTACGAGGACTGGCGGAAGGTCCTTTAGGTGTGCAGACTTTATCCTCTACGGACCTGTTCTTGTACATTTCTTTACCGATGTAGCAGCATATTGGATTTCAGAACTGAGAGCCGGTGGGACGGCAATTCATCCTTCTTTATTAAGCATTAGTGCAGAACCACTTGGCTACCGAAGGGATCTGAGTACTAATGATTTTCTCCATTGCATTTCTGGAAGCGTACAGGAGGAGGGCGTAATGACTGAAAACCAAAATATCAATCACTTTGGTATTCGCCATCGCCACACACTTATAATGCACCTCATTACCAATAATAATATCGGAAAATCAAGGCCTTAGAGCAATTCGTATGCGTAGAAATAATATGGCCGTTTTCCTCAAGTCGCACCATTGTTATATCTTCCACCTTTTTTCTCTCTATTTCGATTGAAATTTCGAATATTCTGTTTAGTAACGGGCAATGGAGAAGAACTCATGAAATTTAGACAATTGTTTAGGGTTACAACCTATTTCATAGACGCATTGCAGGCAAAACGAACAAATTACCAAGCCGGACGTCTAAAGTTCTATTTACTCAAAATAGCTCATGAAGATCACCACCTACCAGTTCACGATGTTTCCGGCCAATGAACTTGTTGGTTGACAAAGATGGCGACTAACAAGCTCAAAGATTTTCGCTCATCTATCTTGACGTTTGAAGTCGGAATTCATTATGCTTTGATTTCCGTTGACATTGTCGAAACTTGCGGTTATTCGACTTCATAAATCGACTTTCTTTCCCGCAGATACCATATGCCGACTGCTGATCACTTGGCTATAATCATTAAGGTAAAGCCCATGGTAGTGTTCCCAAGGACTTCTGTGAATCAAATGTTGAAACTCACTAACAACTTGCAAATAAGTCCCTATCCGCCAATAATTCTATGACAGTGCCCCAACGAACCCCAGGCGACTAGTGTATGGATGGCACAGTGGTTAGAGGTGCCTTCCCATACACACTGTATCGATCTTTGGTTCAATACTGTGCCTTCGTTCACTGAGCCACCCATTCCTCTGATGTCGGAAGATTACTACCAGACTTGTCTGAGAGAAAAGAACGCTGATTCGATTCATTGGTAGGCCACCATGATTCATTGTACAGACCACATATGCGTTTAGTCAGTTTTGCGATGTTTGGTAAAGTCGAATACTTGCTGCATTCTTTAACGTAGAATGCTTGATCCTTCATTCCTTACCCATTAATTTTCCTTACATGGAAGGTGCTGAATGGAATAATTTCAAGACTGTGTGGACAGAGGATAAAAGGGATCAGGGGAGCGTGTACTTGTGCTGCAAATCAGCCGACTTCTGTAGATGGGGTTCGCTGTCCTGAGAGATCGAAATGTACTCTGCTTTAGAAGTATACAGATATGTTCTCGTATATATATATATATATATATATATATGCATGCATATACATACTCATGGGTGTGCTTGCTTACACGGGAATTGAATCCTGCACATCGACTCGTTTAAAACATTTATTCAAGAGTGTGAGTGTAAGTACGTTGCTAAAGAATAATGTCGGTTTTAGAGGAAAGGTTAGATGGGTTTGAGTCTTTTTAATTCAACAATATTAATCGAATTTGAGAGCATTAAAATCAACAAGCTTTTGGTGTACAAATTACAGATTCAGTCATTTCGTCCACATGAAAACGAAAGCATTTGAGTACGACGAAGACGTCGAAGCTTCTTTTACTGTCCCTTGATTGAAAAGTGATTCCTCGTGAAGAAAATTTTCCGGATGTTTAAGAAACTGTTAATGAGTTGTCGGTAAGACGATGAGCGAAGTCCATGAGGCAGGGCACCACAGACCAATTCGCTCAGTTTCTATAGCACAACTGTTGAAACACTGCTAGTTCCAGTGTGGAGCAAAACTGATCCATTTAACAGATCAAAAGTTCTTGCAGGTGTTAGAGTTCGAGGTGAATTCTTTGAATTTCCTGGCGATATTTTTCTCATGTAGTGAGTTTGTCATGAAAATACTATAATGCATAAGTCTGTCGTCCAGAAGGAAAAGTTATTATAACCTTTTCTTAACGCAAATTCGGTAGCAGAAAGTGTTTCGATGGACCTTGTTCAATCGCAATCCAGAGCGTCGGCAGTTGTTGTATAAAAAGATAAGAAACAATAAAGCTCTTGGCGTTGACCTGTCCCTGAGAGATGCTCCATGCACTCGACTTCACTAAGCCTCGCTGCAGGTGACTGAATACATATCCGACCTTTGCAAAGACTCGCGGTGACCTGCCGATGAACCAAGTCAGTGCAACTATCATCCCAGACAAGTCCGATACCAACTTGCTGACCTCGGAAGGTGGAAGGCTTGGTGACTATGAGGCGCGGAGATCGATTCCATATGTATTGCAGGACATCAGTGATCACTGCGCTACACGCGCCATTGTTGTATAGAATTTCCTATAACATCAAATTGCACGTTTTTTTACTTTCTTTGTTTGACTAATGACTTCGGAAACTGTAGTTCTGTTAACGATAATCTTTTGCGTGAACTCTGCCACCGATCCGCTTGGATCGGCTTCTGTTGTGATCTTCACATTTCGTCATCGGTGGCAGCGGGTCATTTTCAATTCTTTTCGTCTTCTATCCTTTCATCTTCGAATACGAATGTTTTAAATCCGCTGCTATACTATCCGTGAAATAAGAGCTCCTTAACCGTACATAATGTTGATGATAGGTAGTAGTTTTACGCCAGAAATTGAATACGTATAGAGCTATTTATGGAACTCGTAGATGAAAAATAATTCGGACTAAAAAATCGTTGGACTATTTCGAAATTACGCTTTGTGCTAGCTGATAACACACCGACCTCTGCACGATGTGCGCAATGATGTATGTCCGGAAGAAATACAAGTTGTTACCACCGGACATTGTCATTATATATCTACCATCAGCATCGTGTATAAAAGGGCATCACTGAGTGAGGATGCCTCATTCGAGAAGATGGCTCGCTGAGGAAGATCTGGCTCGACAGGAAGGCGAAGACGCAACGTCGAGGCGAACAACAAGCATGGACCATCGACTCGGATCACCGGCTCTGAGGAAGACGAAGACGTCGAAACGTTAGCCGAAAATAAATATATTTATCAACCTCGTGCAAGCTTATCAAGAAAGAATACATATTAAATCGTTGGACTCTTGAAAAGGTCGAACTGTTCCTCAGCTTGGGTCACCTTGTTGCGGGATTGATTCTCTTCGGTCCGTCGAAAACCAACACCCAGGAGAAGCTCCACACGGTGAGCATAAGGACGTGTTTCCATTACTATCAAGAATGAAATAGGAAGTAAAAAGTATACCGTTGAAAGAGTGCCTAAGTAGTTCAGTAATACTGGCGCCGAAAAGATGGAGCCAACAACAAAGAAGTTTGCGGGTCAACATTGTTATCATTGATCGATGAGATACTACCAATCTGCTTGAGAGAAATAGAATGCAGGCGAAAAATCTGTCCCAAGGGTAAGCTGGACCTGAAAATGCCTGCCCACTGAAATAATGTCCATGTTGTGCAATGGTTTTTAATCTGATATCCTACCCAAAGAATGTTGAATTGTTTAGTATATAAATGACGATATATTATTAACCAAAGTGTCATTTAGATGGTAAGAAAAATAACTTTACTTCATCTATGAACCTTATTCACGAGGATATATTGGTATTTGGAGATGGACGGAAGATCTTCAACGCCCAGCACACACACTTTATGACGGAGGAAATTGGCCCTGCATTTCCTCGGTGAGTCTCTCCACTGAACCATCCTGAAAATTTGTTCATGCAAGAAATTTGATGGAAGAAATTCCAAAATTAGGAATTTATAAAGTGTTTCAGGCAAATAAGAATACATGAAGATCTACAATTTGTCTTCATTCCTTTCTGAGCGAAAAAGCTAAAACTATCACTATCACCCGTATTACCTGCAGTCTCGTTGATCGTTTGTTCCGTTAATCGTCGAGTGAGCAGAGCGTGCTCCGGTATCACCTGTATCACCTACTGTTCCGTTGATCGTCGGGTGACTCGAGTGGGCGCCAGTAAATCTATTTTCACCCGTCGCGTGCAAGAACAGCACAGCGGGTTCTTTCAGCTTGCTCTAGAAACTCGTTGAGCATCATATCTTTCTTCAAGGCTTTTCGTGAAGAACTCTTACCATCGGGTCGGTGGTCTTCCTGCAGTTCGTTTAATATCCCGCAAAATTCAGTCACTAATGGCTCTTGTCCATCGGTTGTCGTTCAAACGCATTAAGTGTCCGGTCCATCTTATCTTCGAATGTTTGGCCTACAGAACGGCATCTTTGATTCTTAATCGTTGACACAGGTCGGGGCTTCAGATCCTTTCTCTTACTTGCGCAAAACGGAATACTCCTAGCATCGTCCTTTCGACTGCGCGTTTAATAACGATGAGTGATTTTTAATCTTCTTTATCCAGCGACCAAGTTTCTAACGCATACGTTAGGGCAGGAATTACCGTTGAGTCGAAAACTTGGGCAAGGAGACGAGTGTTCTTTGCCGTCTTCATTACTTCTTCGATGATCTTGAAAGATGCCCAAGCCGCTCGTTTCCTTCCGCTCAACTCTGGAGCTAAGTCGTTCATCATATTGATTTCCCAACCAGGACAGACATAAATGGAGCATTCGGAGATTTTCGTTCGTTGAGTGTGAATGGGGCGTATAAAATCGATCCGTTCTACATGAACATCGTTTTTGTGAGATTTAGTCGAGGAAGAATCTTTCCACAGTCGGCAATCTTTACCAAATTGAGCAAGCATACGTTCCGCTTGGCTAATGTTTGGTGTCATAAACACGATGTCACCAGCAAAGCGAAGATGATGTAACTGCCGACCATCAATTTTCACTCCCATATTATCCCATTCCAATATTCGCATTACGTTCTGGAGGGTGGCGTTAAATAATTTTCGCGAAATGGAATCGCCTTGCCTAACTCCTCTTTTCACGTCAATGTTAATAACGCCGTAGAATGCTGATATCTTGGTTGTGAAATTTTTGTACAGCTCACAAAGAATCTTTATGTACTGAGTAGGGGCCCCTTGAGTATCAAGGACTTTCACGATTGCTTCTATCTCAATTAAATCGAAGGCCTTATCCTGTCCGGACCTGGTGCTGTTCGATTTTTGACCGACGAAATGGATTGGATTTCGGAAGGGAGAACCGGTGGTGCAACATATCCGTCCTTCTTCATATTTCATATGACGGAAGGTGGACGTGGCTATCGAAGAGATCCGAGTAGTATTCGTGAGTGATTTTTTCCATGACCTCTCTCGACGCTGTAACTGTTCCATCTGGGCGTCGGAGTGCAATCACCTTGGTCTTGTAATTGACGAAGCTTCGGTGGGCTTTTCGAATGCTTTTCCCAGCCTCTGCAGCTTCGAGCGCAACTGCTGCTCATCTCTGATTAATATCTTATTACATCACCTGTCTGCATTGTTTTGTAAGTCCGGGCGTTAGTTCGCGGTTGCCTGCAGCTCGTACGATTCCACGCTGGCGTGTCACCTCGAGTGTTTCTGGAGACAAACGTCTCTTGGTGACTTTCGAATTCTGAGCTTTCATAGCGCTAACGTGAAGATATTGAATGAGCCGATCGTATTCTTCGTCGATATTATCGATAACGGCATTTTCCCAACAGCCGACTAATGAATTGAACAAGTCCCAGTTTACGGTGGTTTTGGTACCTCGGTTTTGGAATTTAGCGGCTTTTTCTCCTTCCCGCGAGAAATAGAATCTTGCACGAAGGAGACGATGGACTGATCCTGCGTAGAATTTTGGAACAACAGCGATATCGGTTAGGCAAAACCTTCTATTTACTATGATGTGGTCCATTTCGTTATGGTACTCTCCATTGGGAGATTCCCACGTCCAGCGTTGAGAGTGGGGCTTCTGGAATTGCGAGTTACCATGGATGGTCATCATGATAAACTCAGAGAGTCGCTCACCTTCTTCGTGCCATTCTAATCCGTGGGTCCCAATGTGATGTTCTTCAGACGTTCTTCTCGGCTCAGCCTTGGCATTAAAATCTCCAACGATGACCTTGAAGAATGCATGCTTTTCCTTGTAGAACTTCTCCAAGTTCATACAGAACACATTGTCTTCCTCTTCATCATAGTTTGATGTCGGCGCGCAAACGACGAAGATTGTCAAAGCTGGTGTTGATCCTCATCTCTTTAATCGTAAACGACCGATTCGTGTTGCGAGTTATTCGAATGAATCGATGTTCATGGACAATGTCGTGTTGACGAGAACGGCGACGCCGCCGACTCCTCTGCTGTCGCATGTTGCGAAGAACAGTTCTTCTCCGGTGTCATAGACGGCGTTGAAAGGCTGGCGTCTTCTCGTCTCGCCCAGGCCGATGACGTAGTACCTTGTTTTTCTTATTTGCATGATCAAGTCTTCCATCGAGCAATCTAATGGAAGTGCGCATGCATCGTAGGTATAGATCATCACCTTAGTTCTTTGCGATCCAGGCAGCTTGGAATGGCTCCGAGATGTTAGTAGCCTCTCCGCGCTCGTCCTACCCAACGATGCCGATGGACCGAATCCGTGCAAAATAAGTACTCTTACTGACAGCTATCACAAAAACGCCACAGTGCTCCAAGTTATTCATGCCCGGCCTACAAGCTATCATATTCCCTACAGTATCGTCATCTATTCAAGAACTCCAAGCATGCAAGAAACAGGTCTCGATAACTTCAACAAAGCGGGAAAGTGATAGGACATGTGATAAAGATGAATAGGATTCAGCTCATTGAAAATCCATAAAAAAAAGCCATAGTGTTTTGAAAAAAAGAATTAAGAAAGAATATTCTCGATGTACAAAGATCACAAGTTGACCTAGCCCACACAATGAGCATGAAAAAATATATCAAAGAGGAATTGAGTAGAGAAACAACATGGTTCCGTATTAGATCTGTTATAGAAGTTGCCGATTAACTGTTGAATCCAGACCTGCCTATGCACATGCTTGATTAGATAACGTTTCAAGATGGAACCGATGAAAAGGTGAAAGGTAGATAGTGTCCGTAGTTTTATGTTCTATAAAAAATTGCTTACGTGCTGGTTTTTGATGTAGTATAGACATCTACTTTGTCCGGATCATCCAACGTGCTATACATCTAAGTCGAAATGTACGTGAATTATTTGTGACAGAGACGAGAGACAACCGGTGGATAATGAAAGAAAACGAAGGAAATTAAGTCCAGTACCTTTGCGAAATTCTCTCGGCTGAATTCTATTATGAAAAAGTAAGAGAGCAAATGTACCTAGTTATTCCGTTGTAACTGAAGCCGTGTTTTATGCAGCGATCGGTGAATCCACCAGGCATTTTCCAGTGCTCGGCAATTTGCAGAGTGCTCATCAGCATTTCGTCTACTGAATTTCTCTTAAACAATGGTAAAATTTTCCCAATGAACTTGTAGAGAAATATAGTAAAATCTTTTTTAAGGCATTTCTAAATGTGAAAGGATTCGAATGTTCAGGGGTTTCAGTCCTGTTCTACACCTCACTGAAGTGATCGACAACACTGCGTTTTAAGCTTAACATTGAAAGCAGTAACGTATACTTGGCCTAATAGGAACGAAAGTGAATTCGGATTTTTCCAAGCAGACAAAAGATTGAAACATAAAAGTATTCAAAGGGCTTAAAAGAACACGTTCCCCATCAGTAGTTCTTGAAATGACTGACGCTGTGCTTCTGAATGTAAGCACTCTGTATACAAGCACTAGAAATCTGCTAAGAATTTTTCCAAGCTTAATCTGTTAGTGGATAAGCTTTCGATTGCTTCAAAATCTTTTTCTTAGCTGAGTTCTTGGAAAATCATGGTCACAAATAGATTAATGACATGAAGAGAACAATTGTAGACAGCGTGTAAACGGAAGGTAATTAACGCCTACAATTTTTTTGACGCAAAGATTTTTGATATCGAAAAAGTCATGTGTGGCTTCCAACACCCTAATAATGAACAACTCACCCCACTGGCAAACTGTTTGATGAGCTGAGTGAGATTGATGCCGTTCAACCACTGCACAGCTGTTCGAGACAACGAAACCTGTATCGCTCCCTTAGCAATAAAAAGTGGAACTTTGAGAGCTGAAGCCAATGGTTGGAATGATGACCCTGTAGCACGTTTCCTTTGAGAGTTTTGTTAAGTTTGAACTTGAATACCATGTCGCTCGATTACATTTAGTCCTTATGACAAATACGAAAAGGAGGCTAAAAAACTGTTGAATACCAAAGCACATTTTTGTATAAATGATGGTGTTTGGACCAGATTATGTTTGTATAAGTGATTGTGTTTGGGTAAGTGATAATTAGTCTCCCTAACACATACGAATGTGAGCGCGTGTGGCGCAGTGGTCGGAAGCCACACTGTGTCACACTCGTGTAATCGATCCCCGCGCACATGGCCCACCAAGCCTTCCATCCCACCTGGGTTGGCAAATTGGTACCAGATTTGTCTGGGAGGATAGCAGCACTGTCTCGATACATCGGTAGGCCACCGCGAGTCATTGTAAAGGCCAGATATGCATTCAGTCACCTCCAGTGATGCTTAATGAACACAATTAATGAAGTCGAATGCATGGCACATCCAACAGGGATTGATCAACGCCGAGAGCTTTATCCCTTATTTTTTTAACACATACGAATATGCAAGAGTTATTCCTCTGCTGCAAACAGTACCAGAAAGCCAACATTGAGGCGGTATAAAGGGATGATACCGCTTTCCTGCACGAGAGGGTAAAGACGTAATTTTTTTCTACGTATAGTCAAACGTCCAATTTTCCCTGTGGAGTATAAGTTTGGATAAAAGAATCAAGCCATACCAACGAATACACCGAGAGATTCCGCGTCCCATTTCATATTTCGGTTGTAAAAAAACGGATGGCAGGGTGTGATTTGGACATCGTTCGTGCCGTTTAGCACTTGGAAGATCCGCTTCAGTTCGAAGTTTGTCCGAATTATGACGTCGTGAGTCTACAGTGAGCCTACATTGAGTGTACACTGATTACCTGCATCTTATCGAGCAATATTCAATTTTAGTTTCTTCGTTAGTTTTCGAAACACTGACAAGTGCTGTTATATTCAACTCCTTTTATTGATCTTATTTCTTGAGATCACAGAGAATTAGGAACTCCAGGAGTCTTCGGTAGGATTATAGTTATCAGAATGTTCATCTCCAATGCCCTGTAATTTAAGCTGAAAGCTCTCGACTTTCCCATTTGAGCAATTAGTGCCCCATTGTAGAAAAGGGAATGCATTTGCTGTGCAAATCGTGTCACGCCTCAAATTTCGGACAACGGCAGCAAAATTTCCAAAAATTGTGTGACTATTGTGATTTCAATTGCTAGAGATTTGAAAATATGCATAGGGTGAGACAGGCTTACTGGAGTATTCTGATACCAGTAAACCTGAGACTCAAGATCGATCTCACTTATGTAATTGATGGGTCAAGGCAGAAGAGAAAGAAGGAATAGAGTGGAAATGAAGGAAAGAGAAAGCATTTCGTCAAGAAATTGCCATTTTCCTTTTATTTCGCCTTCTAAAAGATACATCAGTGACATGTTTGGAATTTTCAAAATAGGATAAGAATTTAGGCTTTGATTAGAATATTGATATCTTATTCAATGATTGATATATTCACATTCAAAAGATCCAACGTTTGTCCACCTCCTGTATAAAATCTGTTTCTATTTTCCAGAAGATTATTTGCTGATTCAAATCATTAAATTAGATAGAAAAGCTGGACATACTTGCTGCAAGATGACGTAGTGCCATGGGCCTTTTTTGTCAAGCAGTTTCATACAAGCCAGATGAGCAAAATTCGTGTTGGTCCCTTCTCGACCGTCGATCTCTAGGCGAACTGCAATCTGGCTAACGTTTGTGCAAAGTCATCAACCAGTTGCTGGACAAAAGAGAGCGGACCGTCAGTCAAGTAGACGTTCGGCAAGCAAGTAGACAATGCCTTCATGCGCTTTTTGAATTCCGAACTCGCTTTGGAATCGACATGGTAACAAAAATGGTTCTCGGCCGAGTAGCTCGATCGTAGTTGTTCTTCGAGGAACTCATAATCCTGAAATACTCTTGGATATCTCACTTACATCTTCATTTGCTTTGTCATAATTCTAAAAACAACGACAATGTGACCGGCTGGAATAAATTAAGCACGTGTGCTAAATGCACGAACACACAAAGAAAATGTATGTATGTAAACATACAATAAATGCTTAACTAATCACTTGCTAAGAAATACAAGCAATACATAAATATGTGAAAAGTGGCAAAAAACTAGGAAGGAATTAAAATGGAAAGTGATTTATCAATCAGTGCCAAGGTTAGGAGAAAGTCTGTCTTGGGCATGACTAAAAGGTACTTCACGGACGTTCATATGTACTTGTGCTCTGGGAAGACAAAGTATTTGTTTAGAGACTCACACAATAAATACCGATAAGAAAAAAAATAGTCAAGAAATACGACGTGGGAGGAGTCATTTACGAAGTAGAAAGAAATAAGTGTACATGTAAGGAAAAGATCTAAAGAGCTCAGTTAGTTAATAATACAGTATTATTTATTGTTTACATTATCTGCATAGTTCGTTGTCACATCAACTGTGCAGGTCCCAATAGTTCTTGCATTTGATTCGCGTTACAAAACTAATAATATTACGGTATTAAACACTAGCAATATCGACATTACTACAATATTAAGCGTTAAGCATAACGTTGCTGAAATATTTGCAAAACTGCGGAGCGTTGGTGTCTGCGGTGGGGACTGAACACGCTATTACCCTTTCCGGGGGCTAACGCGTTCACCACTACACCATACGAGTTCTTCGTTTCTTCAATTTCTCAGCCGTGTTATTAGACGATAAATAAAATAAGCATCCGTATTGTTCACTCCGTTACTGCATTTGATAAGTTTCCTGCTTTCTTTAACCTGATCCTACGTCACCCTTTACATGGATTCCAGCACCTCTCGCATTCAATTCGCGTGCTTATCTCTTGCATGAGTGTCTTTGTGATTCTGCTCCTCTTTACAAGTGTTGACGAATGTAAGTAACTCGATTCACCCTAGAATCGAGAGAGAGAGCTCTCCCACGACCGACTTTCTATTAACCTCGGCATTGATCAAGTAATTCTTCGTATTTTTGTTGAGCAAACGCGAGGTGTTATTATTCTTTATTCACGAATGAGCTGACGTTTCGGCGGATTTCGCCTCCGCCGAAACGTCAGCTCATTCGTGAATAAAGAATAATAACACCTCGCGTTTGCTCAACAAAAATACGAAGAATTATTAGAGAGAGCTCTATCTTACGAAACTCTTTAATGTTAGTTTGGTAGCAGTTCACCAATACTAGACACATGTAAAGTCAGGTTGGCCATGTTCGGAGTTGGACTAGGGCTTTAGCATATTAAACGACATAACAATAAATGCGCTACCTGCGCGCCATGTTTTTGTGTGAAAACCATTCCTAAGGTATGTTAACCTCACCAGAACATCCGCATCAAAAAGTAAAGGAAAAATAGTGACTTGGCGAAAAGGACTTCAAAATAAGGAAAAATCGAGGATAACGCACAGTATGAACGATCCTCGCGAATGCGATTGCATAGTTCGTTGCTGGCTGGCGAGGATAGGTCAGCAACCGTAGTCGAATCCCCTTACAACTCATGTCCAGGTGGCGATTCGGGGCCATCACCACACGCTCCACCTCACTGACGTAACTACCGTCGCCGGCGAAGAGCCTCGAGCAGTCCAGATGCGACGTTTCCGGTCTGTGACGAAACCGTGGTGTCGCCAGTTTACCCTGAAGTATTGTATTAACAGCTTTATCGCAACTCGAAATTATTGCAGTTTCCACTGCTACTGCCTTAGATTCCTATAGTGTCTCATTCAGTCTAGATATTAGCTTAGAATTATGATTCTCTTGAAGTCCACTGACTTCAGTTGGTCTCTTGAAGCAATCAAAGTCCTTTAATCGTCGGTTTTCTTCAAATGATTCGGGAACTATCGGCAAAGGACACAGTTTTTGTTTGCCTAACGACTGACTCTCGCAATTCGTTGGCCAATCTACTTTCAGAAACCACTCATAGTGGTATTTCTAGATAAGTCCTTATTCATCCGCAACCACATATGAATCCATACAACGTAGCCATTTTGTGTAGCACCACACGCGGGTTCATATCCATATTTGTCAGTCCATATCATTGATTAATTTCGCAATTTGTAGCCATCTGTACTTATTTCCAACCCAGTATGTCGCACCAACACCCGGCTTGTTAAATGTCTAACCATACGAATGGCTGCCATATGGAAAAGTCCTGGTCACTAGGTCCGAAACTTTCTATTGAACTGAAACAGCTCAGAGCTGCAGGCTGAAAAGATCTCTGAGAAACCTCTCTAACGCGGCTAGTGCTCAATTCTAAGAGAAACCCCGTGCAACCATTCTTCAACATGCCACTAAAGAAAGAAGTCAACAATTGGTGTTGCTCCTGATCCACAGAATAGTGCGAGCACTATCTCCAATACTGGTTAGAGGACCAAGAATCAAATGCAAGAGAGTTTAGCGAAATAAAACTGAGATTTTTCTTAGTATTTTGATCACTGAAAATAAGTTCTCCAACGATTACTCAACGACACATAGTATCAACACTTTAGGTGAACTTCTATGCACTGATGATTTTGTAGGACAAAATAATTTCATTAAATCTACTGTCATCGCAATCCTTCACGTCAACAGTTTTTTTATAGCGAAGCACATATCAGGGGGGTAATTATACTTTCTATGCAAAGAAGTTATTGTGCAGATGCGCTACCGATTTAAAGGTAAATGAAGAAATTGCCAACCCTACCGTAGCTTCTGAAGCACTGAACGTGGAATTGATATCTACAGAAACCAGAAAAGGTTAACGAACAGGAACTGATGACTTATAAATCGTGCGTAGTCTGCGGCTAACACGCTATGGATGGTTAATAAAGTGCTATGTGCTAACAGGCTGCGGTTGGATGCTAATACAGAAAACTTCTCTCTGGAAAAATTCTTTGTCTATCTAAACAGTAGCAGTTGACGTCCACACCATTGTCGTCTCGCAGCCGCAAGCCACATGCCGCAACATAACCTTTGTGGTCCACACTGTCAATTACATTCAGTGTTTCAGATACAACAGCGGCTCAGGTTTGAGTTGGATCGCACAACACCGCTGACTTATTCGAGGATGGAGGCGTAGCAGTAAAACTATTTACTATTGCCTTGTGAAACATGGAAGCCAATAACGTTTGTTGTTTCAGGCAGTTAGGTACAGTCTACTGCAGGCCGTGATATTTCAGGCAATGGTGGCACCCATCGATGCTTAAACTTCACGTTGCTTACATAGGGTTATCCACGACCAGCCGCCTGACTGTGTTCAATAGATGACTTATCGGTCGTTGTCCATAGCGCCCCATCAATGGTCATGTCACTTACTGTCCTCATCGATCATGTTAGGAGTGCACCTCACCGCAATAATGACAAACCTTAGCTCAGCCGAATATATGGCCCGTCTGCAACCCTCTCCGCCCCCAGCATACTGTCTCGCTCAGCCGCCGAACCGGCGGCGCATAGTGCGAGCGCGAAATCGCCCATGGTTAACAAGCCGCTATTCTTATGTTATTATTAGTGTATTAATGATGTAATAATGCTCCAATGCCATTATCTCGTTATTCGCCCTACTTCACTACTAACCATAGCATCTCATCACTTTAAATTGCGTGATTCTTATGCGAATACTTTTCTGTCGTTACTATTGTGGTGCCAATACGACATTTATGTATACAAAGGTTTAATTACCCAAGTTTGGGGTTGACCGATTACTACAACATCTAAAAGACCCGCTTGGCTAATTCATCTGTACAATCTGAATCGCTCCTCTCTCTAACTCTCTCTCTCTCTACATTACAGCTAAATTGCTATGGTAATCTAAACGTGTTTGTCGAACGACCATGTGACAAACAACTCATTCGATTCCATTACACAGTAGCGGGAACGAGTAAACATTTTCGACACCTGTGTTTCATCCACTTCGGCCTTAACAATACTATTAATTTTCAAAGAAAACACAAATTTAGGATTCTCACCATTTCTCCTTCTATCACTTTCAGCTTTTTCTTAACAGTCTCAAGTAGATCCTCTTCAGCTACATCGGCAATTGCGGCCGTCTGCTTACGAATGTTTTCCATATAAGTAATTGCTCTTGCTTCCAATAACAACACGTGTCTCGTGAGACCTATATAAATTTCCAATAAAACTGGTGGAATTAGAAGAGTTCTTATCTACGTACTATTTTAATTAATGGTGAAGAAGAAAACCCTTATTCACTCCACTCTTCGCGTAAAACTTACAAGTCCATTAAAGTTTTAGCAAACGTAGATAAGTCATATATTTAGTTGATACGTCGTCAAGGAACTTTCGACTCTTTGCACTTCGCTGTTGGTCTGTTCTTTTAACGTCATGTTAAGCAGCTCAGATTATGCTCAAGCTTTCATCACCATCACAGCATTTGTAGTTATAAAAGAATAGAGTTTACAATCTTCGGTCTGTATCATATGCAGTAAAGTTCTAGTTAGTGCAAAAAGGTTCTGTTGCTTTCAGAACCACCAAACATGAAAAAAAGCATTGGTTGCTTGCTCCCTGCTTTCCGAAGAATAATTTGGATGGTCCTTTCAGAGAGCAATATTCACTGCCTATCCCAGCTCACCATTCACTCACCACAGAATGTTAGCAACGCATCGGAAGAGTACCGATAATATTTAATATTTAATATTTGTACCGATCACATCGGTATAAATTGTGAATTTGCCAAATGGAACTGTTCTAAATCCTGAATCCCGAATTCTGAATGAATTCTTATTCCGCAACGCTGGAGAGCAAGGCGAACGGAAGATGATAAGCAGAAAGATCAAGGCACTACAGTGCGGAAGCCAAGGAACTCTTCCATCGGATTAACTGCTCTCCCGATAATAATGTGCAGCTGCGAGACCTGGACGTCGGCTATGAACAGCCAAGAAATTGGAAGGAAGACAGAGACAACTGAAAGTTTTGCCACAGCCTAAAGATCGAAGACCAGAGATGTCACTGCGTATATATCAGAGATGTCGGATGTAAAGTTAGCTAGGCATGTACGTTTCAACGACAACAGCTTGACAGAAGCTGTTAACGACTAGGTTCTAAAGTATGTTAAGTGATCAAGAGAAAAATCACCTATCTGACAAGCTTTTCACAAGCCTGGAAACATTCGCAAGGGAAAGAGATGATGTAGGACTTCATTGGAAACACGATGGTCAATCGGTGTACAGAGGCTACAAGTGATGAAGATTTTATTAAATCATCCGAAGTTCTAGTAAAAGCGCGAAAATTATTGGATTTTTGCATTTCAAGATCTGCACCAACTTGCAGAGCACAGTTGATATCCATGTTCGAGTAGGAAATTAGTTTTTAGCAATAACTTTAATTTAAAACCTACTGTACCATTTTAAGATTAACTTGATCTCAATCAGCATTTGGAATATTGTTTTAATTTTAAATACGAACGATAGTATAAACTCCGTTGAACAACGCACTTAACACTTCTCGTTGTAGCTGAACCAACTCCTCAGTGTAGACGTTGACAATCCGGTAGAAGCGAACGCCTGTGAACAGAGCGAAGAGACAGAGTGCGATGATAAGAATGCTTCGACTCCTGAGCAGAAGGCTCTGAGAAGACCAAAATAGACGGTACACAAGTCGTCGCCGCATCAACACGACGCTCTAAACGTTAACTCGTAATCTCCATTCACAGATATCTAGTCATGCTGGGAAAAAAAAACGGAATGTTTCTTCGAGAAAAAGGTTGCGAGCAGACGAGGAATGAATAAAAATGAATCGATAGCTTGGGAAATTTTGCGTTTGAAATCAGAGAAAGATTCCATAGAAATCGGTGCTTAAACGGAGCAAAAAGCACATTTCATTATTTCGAGAGCATCTCATTGTGTTCATCATCCCATCTCTTCATCAATCTCGTCTCTGCTTATTACTAATTGGAACTTTTAACTGACAAAAAGCGAAGAACATTTCCAACGGTGATATACAAAGCAAAATGAATGGCCACGTTTATAATTCGATACATGGTATACAAATAGATAGAGGTGATACCTTCGCGATGGTGTCAAGGGAAGCATAACGTTCCACGGAAGTCCGAATCGATATCAGTTGCAATGAATACCAGTGATAGAGCCATTCATCGTTATCACTCACCAACAAAATGATTGTGATGTTGTCCAGACAGTGAAGATGTAACTTCCAGAAACGGCGTTGTTCTACATCTGGGAAGCAGGGAGATTTAGGAGAGAGATTACTCGTTCTCGCCTTGCCCGATTTTGTTAAAGGTGGTCCTTTTACACGCCCAATATATTAGTAGGCGTAATTGTAGATGTAACAAACGAAGATTGTATCGAGCAAATAATTTCGGTAAACAGCTCTCAATTGCGTAACAACGAAATTTATGTAAGGTGGTTTGCTTTCAACGAATCCAACGTCTACTTCGGAAGTGCACGTCAAAGTGCACGGGGTCATTCCTTGTTCCATAGAAAAGGCGAACAGTTATAAGTAGTATTTCGAAACCGACTTTCCTTGAACCTCGGTATCACTAATCAATATGTATTCTTTCTTTGATGAGCTTACACGAGGTTGATAATGATATTTATTTATTTTCGGCTAACGTTTCGACGTCTTCGTCTTTCTCAGAGCCGATGATCCGAGTCGATGGTCCATGCTCGTTGTTTGTCTCGACGTTGCAGCTTCGCCTTCGTGTCGAGTCAGGTCTTCCTCAGTGAGCCATCTTCTCGAATGAGGCATCCTCACTCAGTGATGCCCTTTTAGTTATAAATAGGCTTCTTTCGTCATAAAATAGCAAAACTGAGGGCTTTCATTAACTAAGAATTAAAAAGATCCTGATAGAGCAGATCACTCTCGGGATGGGCAAAGAATTTGCGAAAATTTCAGAACCATTTCAATCGGCCTCAAATCTGAATCATTATGGTTACCTTCCTTACAACTTCACAAGCTCTAGCAATGGAAGCCGTCCTTAACAC